>LR812539.1:10570790-10610790 GCA_903798195.1 Danio kyathit
ATACATTTTAATGTGTAATATATTAAATAATATGAATAATTCTGGTATAATTAATGTTTTTTTTATTACTGTGATGGTTGGGGTGGGGGTAGACGTTAATAAAATACAAGTTAATGGGTTATTTAATAAACAACATAAATAATACTTGGTACAACTACTGTTTTACATTAAATTGTTGGGTTTAGGTTTAGGGTTGGGGTTGATGTTAATAAAATACATTTTAATGTGTAATATATTAAATAATATGAATAATTCTGGTATAATTACTATTTTTTTACATTACTGTGATGGTTGAGGTGGGGGTAGACGTTAATAAAATACAAGTTAATGGGTTATTTATTAAACAACATAAATAATACTTGGTACAACTACTGTTTTTACATTACTGTGAGTTTTGGGTTTAGGTTTAGGGTTGCGGTTGAAGGTAATAAAATACAGTTTAATATGCAATATAATAAATAATATGAATAATACTGGTATAATTACTGTTTTTTTACATTACTGTGATGGTTGGGGTGGGGGTAGACGTTAATAAAATGCAATTAATGTGAAATTTAATAAATAATATAAATAATTCTCGTTATCTTCTGTATCTGATTTAACAACAACCTTGTCAGAGCTGAAAAAGTTGTAGTTGAATTGCAATTAATATATTTATATTTTAAAATTCCCAATTTATTTAAACAGGTTTATTTTAGTTTTTAAGTTAATATGAACATTTGCTTTTTTATCTTTGTTTTTTTTAATTATTTTATGTGATTTTTTTTTTTTTTTTTTTTTTTAAGTTTTAATATACGTGTTTATATTTCTATTTAGGTTTGAGTTAAATCTTTCTTGTTCTTTTTTCTTTCCTTTTTCTCTTTCTTTAACAGTATTAGCAGTATGTGAAGTATATGCATTTTATGTATATGTAAATTATGTATATGTATGCATGTACAGTGTGTGCATATACATAAGGCTTGTGTGCGTGTAGATATATGTCATTATGTGTACATGTAGTGTGGATCTATCTGAGTTTATATTTGTTGTTTATTTTGTTCTATTTGTTTATACATTTTTTATCTTATTTTTTTAATGCTTTTTTGTGAAACGCTTTGAGTTGCATGTATGTAGGAGAAGTGCTTTTCAAATAAAAATTTATTATTATTATTATTATTCTTTCCCTTTCTTTTTCCTTCTTTCTTTGTTTTCATTTTTCTTTTTTATAGTTTTCACCTAATATTTATTCAATTTTCGCTATAGTATAAGTATTATAAATTCCCAGTGTGATTATTTAAATACAAACTATTAAAAGACTGAATTCAAAACATCTTGTTTTTTTTATTTTATTTTATTTTATTTTATTTTATTTTATTTTATTTTATTTTATTTTATTTTATTTTATTTTATTTTATTTTATTTTATTTTATTTTATTTTATTTTATTTTATTTTATTTTATTTATTAGATGTAGCTCAGTGAAGATTTTAAGTCATCTTGCGCCCTCTTGAGGATGTTTGTACTACAGCGCAGTTACAGTGAAGTACAAAGCCAATGAAAACCATTTCCAAAATATCGCGAGATTTACTTGAACGGACGAGCGGGAGTACCGACGAGACTTCCATTTCAAACATCAGGCGGATCAGTCGACGATGTTTTCTTTGTTGTTTTGTTTCGTTTTAACACAGCCTTTGCTTTTTAGTGTTAATAAACATTTAATTTAGTGAAAACGACGATAAAGAAACTATGGATTCAACAGAGGAGGATTTATCTGCTCGCGTGTTGTTGAGAAAAGTCCTGCACACAGAGCAACCGAGATCTCCTGTAACCAGAAGGTGGATTTTATTTCAAATATCACCTAAATTTGTTACGAAAACATGTTTTATATACGTACTTTTGTTTTTTTTGTTTACGTAAATGGTTTATCTTTACACGTTAATGTAAACAAACGGATACGTTAATATATTTAACATTTGAATGTAACTTGAACAGTTATATTAAGCATGAGCAATTTAATGCAAATGTCAGACTTGCCATGAAAACATAACTTTTTCGCCAAAAAAAACGAAACCGTTTCTGCGTTTTTTTTATGTAAGCAAGTATTTTACAGTGCTTTAAAAATACTCAAAAATGTCTCTGTTAATGTTTTCAAACTATTATATTTAATTTGTCAAATAAAAAATGTCAAATAAAAAAAAAATCAGTTATTTTTGTTCTATAGTGAGCCAACTCTTGCCCTTTTGATTAGCATTATTTCTTTTGGGTTGTGCAGTTTAATTCACAGAATTTCTACAAAGTATGCTGTATACTGTAAACTTGCTGACTTTTTTTGTCACATTCATAAAGCATGTTAATTTCCCCCATTTAAAAGATAAAATATGTTTACAGATTAATATTTTTCTGCTCCCTTAACTTTGTGATATGTTGTTTTTGAAAAAATAACGCTGGAATTGCTTATATATAGTGTGTTTATATATATATATATATATATATATATATATATATATATATATATATATATATATATATATATATATATATATAAAATAAAATAACAACAGTTATATACATTCTTTAAATAGTTAATGTAATTTACTTTATAAAAATAATACAATATACAACAGTACAATACAAAAAAAAACTTAATTTTCTGTTTTTAAATCATATCTTTAAAACCCATCTTTTCTCTTTTACACCTAATTTATTTGTTTGTTTTATGGTTTCTTAAGCATTTTTAATTGTATTTTATGTTCTGTCGGAGTTTAAGTCTTCTGTAAGTTACATTACTTTGGGTGTTTTTAACATTTATTATATACTTTATGAATTAAATTTGATTGATTAAAATAGATTCAATAAGCATAACAGAATGTTATTTGGAGTAACTAATTTACAATCGTATAATAACTTTAAAATCATTTATATGGTATTTATGTGAGTCGATGATGTAAAAAGCAGTTTCAAGCATCATAACAACAAAAGTTCTCTTTGGTATTAACGTTTTCAATTAAAATTCTACAATGAGTATCACGGTATCTATATTTTGTTGTGCGATATATTGCACCAAAATGTATTGCGATAAACAATATTATTGTCATTTTAAGACCATTTTATGCCACTTATTATATACCAGAATGACAGTATAATATCATCATAGTGCAAAGTACACTCTTCCAAAGAAGACATAATATTTTATTCTTAAGAATATTTGATTTAATTTGAATAATTTTAACAATTTAATAATCAGGCATTGGAATCCGGATGTGAAAATGCATATCCTAAATAAATAATAATAAATGTAAACAAAACTGCAAAAAAAAGCAAACCTATTATCTATTATCAGATCTATTTTCATTCGTCAGGCACCAACATGAAAATATACTATAGTATTTTATAGTAAATACCATAGTGTCCTTTTTTATTTATTTATTTATTTATTTTTTACAATACTGACACTGACACCTCCAGTAGAGATAGAGATGTTGCACATAAGCTAAAATGTTGCTAGAATTGGTTTTTATGTATGGGCGAAATATATTGCATCACCAAAAATGATTGAGGTCATGTCAATGTGTTGTGCGATAAGACGCTTTATTGATTATTGTGACAGGCCTGGTATTACGTTATTTTGAGTTTATGTATTATTGTTATTGTAGTGTTGAATTTTTATTTATTTATACCTTAGTTTCAGATATATTACACCATATCAAAATTATTCCCTTTTCTACATCTGCATTTACAAAGAAATATTTGTAATATTTAATTTTCTGTACACTATTTCATGATATTTGTGATATGATGATATTTATACTGATATTTTCAATGTTTCTGATGTATTTACAGTACAAGCAGTGTACGGCGGAGCGTTAGGATGAAAAACGCCGCTGGTTGGAGAGTCCTGGATCTGCCTTGCGTCACAGACTCAAGAAGAAACTCCATGAGGTATATCATGTGACGTAATCAGTGTGGGGTAAAGTTACTTTTGAAAGTAATGTATTACTTTATTAAGTTACTCCCCAAAAAAGTAACTAGTTGCATTACAGTTACCTTTATAGTGAGTAATGCGTTACTTTAGTTTTGGGTTACTTTTGCGTTACTTTTTCTTACCTGTGTTGAGGCTTGATCTCATTTAGAACTTGCAGGGGTTTTTTTGCTGTGAGGTGACAGTGCTAACCACTGAGCCACCATGCCCCCCCTAAATCATATATTGTTACTTAATTTTTTTTAAGTAATGTCTTACTCGTTTCTTAGAAAAGTAATATTACGTAACTCTCCTTACTTGTAATGTGTGACCCCCAGCACTGGGTGTAATACTTGTATGTGAATCTTCTGCAACTGCATATTTAGTGTGACAGCATGGTTAATACCTTCATCTTCTGTTTCAGAGTGCAGCAGCTTCTCCTCTTCCTTTACCTAAACGGTTGAGGTCATCTGTAGTGAAGCGGGACTCTCCTAACCAGGCCCTGTCCACACTGGATGATGAGGACCTGACAACTCGTGGTCTGCTCAGGGGGATTATTCACATGGGTTAGTGGATAGCTAATAATAATCATATATTCTGATTGTTTTGATTTTCAAAACTGGAAATGCTGTTACGGATTAGAAATAGGGATGAGTGATTCCAAGTAAATTTTTGTGTACCAGAATTATTTTAGCATATTGAATTAATGAATGAACATTTTATTTTCCATTTTATCTTGTTTTTAATTTTAGTTTGACTTAGTAGATTTTTATCGTGTGCTTTTGTTATGTGTGATATTTTATATGTACAGTTGAAGTCAAAATGATTAACCCTTCTGTGATTTTATGTATTTTCTATTTTTTTCATTCTTTTTAAATCTTTGCCAGGTGATGTTTAACAGACAGAAGTATTTCCTATAATATTTTTTTGTCTTCTTGAGAAAGTCTTATTTCATTTAGTTTGACTGCAATAAAAACAATTTTAAGGTCACTATTATTAAGTAGTAAAATATGATGTACTGTCATCATAGCAAAGACAATATAAATTATTAAAAATTAGTTATTAAAACTGTTATGTTTAAAATGTGTTGGAAAAAAAACTTTTCATGTGCTTGGGAAATATTTTTAAAATAATTAATTTTATGTTTAGTTTAGATTAAGTTTTTCATGTAGCTGGCTAAGGGAACTAGTGACAAAATTTAATCTGGTTTCATAATAATATATATAAAATCTATTCTTGATTTTCAATTTAGAAAAAAAAAAATTAATCCGCTTGTTAAGAGTAACATCATGCGAAGCGGCTTTCGGGTTCAAGCACTCGATCAAACTGTATGGAGAGACTCATCAAATTGAAATGATAAATGTTTACAAAGCGATGTAATACTTTCGAAAATCACGATCGCAATATATATATATATATTCGATAGCCAGAAAGTGATTAATTTTTCACAACTTGTTAATTTCAGAGTAAAAAAAAAAAGTCTAGAGACCGATGTGTACACTATGATTTTATATAAAATCCACTTTAAAGTGTGATATGACTAAAAGTGGACATAAACAAATATTTTCTCAATTCAAATGAGTAGTGGCTTGGATCCGGAAACAGTATTCCATACGTCATCGATACGTCACGACAAGCGAATATAGTTTTAGGTCACACATTAATCAAACAGGATTGTAAATTAAATGTTTGTTTTGTTGCAGTATTTGGTTTGCTTATTTTGTCTTTTTGGCACACTTAATAGCTTGCTTTAAATAGAATAATATTGTTGATGAGATTTTAATTACATTTTAAAGTTTTTAATATATGAATATATTTTATAATCATTTTTTTTAATTTACCAAAAAACAAACAGCATCAGAAAGCATTTTTTAAAAATCAGGGTGTCTGTGAGATCTTAAAAAGTGTTAATGTCTTAAATTTCAAAAACTAAATTTAGCCCTTAAAAGTCTTAAATTTGTTGAAATATTGCCTTGTAGGTCTTAAATCCTTTTAAACATGCCTTAATTTTCATCTGTACATGTCTCTTTCAACCAAACTCTATTTACCAATATACAGTTGAAGTCAGAATTATTAGCCCCCCTGAATTATTAGCCCCCCTGTTTATTTTTTTCCATAATTTCTGTTTAACGGAAAGAAGATTTTTTTCAACACATTTCTAAACATAAAGAAATAACTAATTAGAATTTTTTTGGATGAGGTAAGTAAACCTATTCCGCAGGACCAACCGAGCCATTAGAAAAATCCTTTGTGTTTAGCCCTGTGTAAGTCTGAAATTTAATTCATAACACTCTTAAAAAGTCTTCAATTTGACTTTGTGAAACCTGCATAAATCCTGAAATTAATATTTCGCTTTTGTGTTTTTCAGAGACCGAAACATCGCTGCTGATGTCGGGTCAGCCTGCACTACAAGAATCAGAGCTGAATCCAGAGACTAGTGTGTCCAGTGCTGGAGAGAGAACGTTAGTACTGCTTCGATCGCATGTACTTCTCTAGTCCTGTGCCTATCGTGTTGATGTGTGTGTTTTCCTCAGTGAAGGTCTGTCTGGAGCAGAGCTGTCTGATCTGACTCTGCACACTGAACCCCTGACGCATGTGGTCAGAGGACTGAGCCGCAAGAAACAACAGCGTGCCTTCAGTGTGTCAGCGCTTGAGAAACAGTTTGATCAACTGACAGGTATTCATATATTATTATCATTATTATTATTAGGTATATGCTATATGACTATATATATATATATATATATATATATATATATATATATATATATATATATATATATATATATATATATATATATATATATATATATATATATATATACAGTATATCATATGGACAAAATAAAAAGTCTATAGTTTCATATTTTGCTCTATCGTTTATTTTGTGACATCACAAAATACATTGTTTACATTAATACTTTTTCATAAATTTTGTGAGCGCACTATTACACACATTTGTGGGGATGCAGACAGAAACATGAATAACAGAATTGTGGTAAAGTTGAAAGTACAATGAAATAAAAATGCAATGCTTATATTTTGTGCTTCATTTAGTGATAAAAAAAAAATATTATTTATTTTTATTTATTAAAAAAAAAATTAAATGTTGGACCTGTAATCATTAGTTTTTAAAAAGTGTTAATTTTATTTATATTTTATGTTCCTACATTTTGAATCAGGCATGTGCCCTAAAATTATAAATAACGAAATATGATCACATGTGAGTGAGTAAATATCTGAGTATATGCTTTAAAATTAAAATAATAAATAGTCTTTTACATGTGGTCAATATGTACAAATTATTTATTTATTGATTGATTGAAATTACAGGAATTGTGCTATATAGTGATCTATCAGGATATGAGATTACTTGTATTGTGATAAGAGATTTTTGCTATATCTCCCAGCTATTATTATTATACATATGTTTTTTTGATTTTATGTCCATGTTTGCAGTTGACTATTGTCATAATGGATCTTTTATCAGAATAAATTGGCAATAACACAAACCTGCATCATATTACATATTCAGATTCATAGTCAAACTAACAATAGAACTAGTTTGTTGTTTGAGTTAGCTTGAAGTATCTGGTGGCCTTACAGGGATAGTTACAGGGACAGTTATCATTTACTCACGCTTCAGGTCGCAAACCTGTTTGAGTTTCTTTTTTTGCTGACACAGAAGAAGATATTTTGGACATTGGTAACCTTTGACTTCCATCCTATTTGTTTTTACTACTACTGTATGTAAGCCAATGGTTACTGATTTCTAACATTCTTCCAAATCTATATATATATTTGGTACAATCAAGTTTGGAAAGACTTAAGGGTGAGTTTCACTTTTGTGTGAACTATCCCTTTAAATGATGCTTTACAAATGCTCCTTTTTGGCAATTAAAATGAACTCATTTTGTTTCTGGAGTGCATTAAAGCTGATACATACATTAGGTATATTTGTAAAATGTTTATTCATATTTTTTCAACTCCGCATTATTCCATTTGGGAATAATAGGCAAGTTTTGCAAATTAGCAGGGTTTGCTTTATAACATGCAAGGCTTTGTATTTGGTCACATACAACAGGCCATTTAATAAACCATAACTTAATGTTCAATTGGCCAGAGAGAATTGGTCGTGCTCACCCTTCAGTGTTTGAACTTTCAGCAGTGATATTTACATTAGACTGATCTAAACTGAACTTCAACTGAACAGAAGCGGTTTCAGTTTGCTACAGCTTCTATGTTAAACTGCTTTGATGCAATTTCCATTGTGAAAGCGCTTTAGAAATAAAGAAGAGTTGAATTAATGTCTCGCTTTGTTTTTTGTTTTTCTATTTTCTCAGATAACACAGAGGACGTCTCACGTGTCTCTGAAAGAGGTGATGTTTTCCAAGAGAAACCAGATACATCTCAGGATTTGGATTTTTCTGCTGGCTCAAAGAGGTAAATGCTTTTCGGTGTTTCACAGTAGACTGCCACTGACTGGACAATAAATAAAATTGATAGCTTGTTAATGGGATAGTTCTAATTTACTCCCCTTCAGGGCATCCTTTTGTTGATTTTGTTGACTTTTTTTTTCCTTCAGTAGAACATTTAATAAAGTTTTTAGCTAAAACTGTAGTCCTTAAGAAAAAGTAAGTCTGCTGGCATATGAAAAACAAATAGAAAAATAATATTTGTGGATTATAAAGAGAAATTATCGGACTTATGATTATGAGCTTCATGGTGCATAATAACGTATATCAAACCAGTATTAATTTCCAATTCAAATGTTTTTGACACCCAAAAAAGTGACAGCAGTTGTTTAATTGCATATTTTGGATCACCAAAGAGCCATGGGCTTAGTTCATTATCTTTTTAGAATGTTTTACTAAAAAACAAAACCAATACAAAATTTTTTGTGAATTATTCTGTGAACTTTATTAGCTAAGGAAATGGTTTAAAAGAATTGTGAGAAGCCAATGAGATGAGCATGATTGAAGAATTTCAATGTGATCGTTCAAGTTTGTGTTCTGTCAGTGGGCTGAACTTGACATTGAAGACCCCGTTTGTGGAGAGACGCTCTGAGAGGGCGGTGCTCCAGAGGAAAGTGTCCAATAGGAGGCTGCAGTCTGTGGAGGCATTTGATGAGGCTGTTCAGAGATGCTTGGAGCAGGGTCCTAACCAAGGTTTCTATACTTTACGTTTTTGTATAATTTATGTATTGTAATATGAATATAATTTTACCAGATGACTTGAATAGCTCTATTTGGAAATAATTCAGAATTTGCGACTGATTGTGATGATTTTGTAGGACAGTTAAGCTACATAAAATATAATATACAAATTACAAGTGTAGATGATAAATAAAATAAAGCAAAGGCACAAATGAAATGGTGTTTTCTGGAGAGTCTAACATTAATTTTGCATTCAGGTTCAAAAATCAAATAATCAAATATAAAAAAAATGACACTATAGTCTTTGTTGTATAAAAATACACAATTAATCTTTGGTAAAACTACATATGTTTTAATGTGTATTTATTTAAAAATAATTATAAATTAACTTGAATCCTTACAGGCACAGGCCTTAAAAACAAAGCAAACAAGCAAATGATGACACAATGTTCTGATCTGTGGTTCCCAACTCCTCTCAAATTTCTCAAGTGATGACTAAACTAAAACTGAACTTACATTGCAAGATTGATGCTGAAAGGATATATTGTGCAGCCCTAATCCATTTTATTTTCTCTTTATCGCTCCTTAATTTAGAGGTAGACTCCTTTGATTTTTTTAAAATTAAAGTCTTATTTTTACTCATGAGAGATCTTAAATTTTGCATAATAGTATGACTGATATTTTAAAGAATAACTGTTTCTATTCTCTGTGCATTTGTTTGTTGGTGTGACAGTTCAGAATGTGTATGACGGTATATTGGGCTACATTTCTTAATTTCATAAACAAAAGCGTCAAAGAAAGGAAAATGCTTGAATGCATCTTAAATTGCATGTTCATTCTGTTTACCTGTTTACATTTTAGTAAAAATAAAAATATTGTATAGATTTAATAACAAAAATATCAAAATATATTCATATGTAATTCTTTTGTTTATTACACACCCTAATGTAGAGTTTCAATTTTTATTTAATTTTACATTTCAAAAGTCTTAAATATGATTGTGCAGCAAATGTGCAGCAATGTGGTTTCTCTCCTGCTTATTTTGGTCAATATTTCAATAGCAACCTAACTGTCAGATATATATATACTTTTGGAATGTCCTATTTTTAATGTTAACAGACAATGATATTTATATTTAACCCTTGTGTGCTGTTGGGGATGTGTTCATCCACTCTGGTGTGATTTTTGAGGCTTAATTTGGCCACAACTTTCTCAGTGTTTCAGCAAATGGAATGATTTTTGGTGACATCTTATTTTAACACATATTTTGGGAAAATGGTTTGAAATTTTTCAAAACTTCAACAATACATTCTTGGCAAATTGACTACCCTTTCATTATGTTGGTGGCTATTTTTGCCCCATTGACTTGAAATATTAACCATTATAATGACGTTTTTTTGATTGCAAATCCATGACGCCATATAATCATGCATTCTTGATTGTTGCTGGTTTTCGCTGTTGGGAAGAGGTAAATTGACTAATTTTTACTAGTTGCAGTGCAAAAAGCTTAGTTTCTGGATAAAAATTATATGGAGTATAGTGTGTGTGGGCGAGTGTGTGAGAGAGACCTTTGCGCACTCTCTCTGTGAGAGAGACCTTTGCGCACCTTGATATGTTTAAGAAAATAAGAAACAAGCATCTCAGCTCTCAGAACACAGTAAACATAGTAAGTGTATTTCAGTACACACTAATCTGCTGTTTAACTCCACAGAACTCCATATAAAAAAGCAGGAACTTTTTTGCACAGGCCCATCTAGTGCCCAGGGTTAATACTGACAACGGAGGATCAGCAATAAAAATTAAAAGGTTTACCTCTTTCCAACAGGGAAAAACACCAACAATAAAGAATGCATGATTATTTGGTGTCATGGCTTTGCAATCAAAAAAATGTGTTTATAATGGAAGTCAATGGGGCAAAACAGCTACCAGCATAACGAAAGGGCAGTCAATTTTAACAGCACACAAGGGTTAAAGGATTTATTTTTAAATGTGAATCCTTCAAAAATGGTAGAATTTTAATGGAAAGTAAATCTTAAAAAAACTGAGATTTGTGTCTTGTTTTTTATGCATTCATTATTATTATTATTATTTTTTATTGTTAGAACCCCATTTTATTAAGTGAAGTTTCACAAACTAATTTTAAAAGGAGCATGTGATATGATCGACTACAGCTGATCCTTATCGCTAATCATTAGCTAGCCTATCAGATCAATCTAAAACTACTATAAATATCCTGCCTAAAACTTCATTCCCTATCTTCGTTTTTGGAAAAAAAAACCTCTATCCTTCCCTTCTCCCTCCTCCTCATTCTATGACCGAGCAACACGGCGGCTCAGTAGCTGACGCTGCTGCTTTGCAACGGGAGGGCCAAATGTTCAAGTTCTAATTGAGCCGGACGGCACTCTCTGCGCGGAGTTTGCATGTTCTCCCAGTGTTCGCGTGGGTTTTCCCTGGGTGCTCCGGTTTCCTCCTGCAGTCTAAAACCATGTGCGAATTGTAATAGCAGTCACAAGCACTTAACGCATACATACTAAATCAATCAGAACCACCATATTAGCCAAAGTATAAAACAGGGGGCTCTCGAGAAATACCTGATCTCGTATCCCTCCTAATGCTCATTGACCAGGCGGGAACCTTATCATCCTTTCATCTATCTCCGAGCTCAGGGTTCTCTCCCGGGACAGCATGCATAACCTGCTATTATAGTCGAGCAGTATCTAAGTGTGAACTCTTGAAAGTATTTGGTTAGTTATAAATGTTTTTTGTTTTTTAAACATGAGAAAGCCAGAGAAGCTGATATGCCAATAATGTCAAATCTCTCTCCTGTTTTTCTCCAGAGCAATCTGTATCTCTGGCAGGAAAAACCCTAGATGATTCTTCATGGCAGAAGTTCACACTAGGCCTCAACGATGTCACAGAGCTTTACGTTCAGATAAAAAAAGATGACACTGTTGGACCGTCTGCTGAGATGGAGAATGATGAACAGAGGGAGACAGAAAAGGATGAACAATATCATGTCAGTGAGATTCCTAATGATCAAGACTCAAAGATATTAATTCAAGACGAAAAAGAACATAAGATGGAGTCACCATTACTGGATCATGAAGAGGTGGTGCCTTCTTCCCAAGAATCCCAGAGAGATGAAGTGTTTCTGAATACTGAATATGATATAATACTTGCTCCAACACAAGCGATGACTGAATCACTTCCCGAATCTCAGAATGCAGAGCTAGAAGGTCAGTTATCAGGTGAGAATGATGTGGTTGTAGAAGAAATTGCTCATGAGGAGATTGTGGAAGAAGTTGAACACGAGAACATGGTGGAAATTGAGGCTGAGGAGGTTGAATATGTTGAAGAGAACTCTGATGGGCCGAATTATCCAGAGCGAATAACTCGCAGAGCTCACCGTTCAGAGGGAGCAGGGGCTGTCTTGGCAATTCCAGGCACTTCAACAAGAGTCACAAAGAGTTTTGGAGCTGGATTGAACCCCAGAGAGAAAGGTGAGGACAAGGAGACTGAAATGACAGTGGACCCTTTTTACATTTCTGGGTTTCTCAGTAGCAGAAGTTGTCATAGTTGGGTAAACTTGGAGCGCAGTGAATGGGAGAGTGCAACAAATCATTATTTTACAATCCTATTTGCTGAAATAATAAAAGAATAACTCAACGATGGTCTTATTTAGACTTTCAGAAAAAGTAAAATAAATAGTGTGAGACTGATAACGGCTATCAGAAGAGAGAATAATGTCAAATTTACTGTCCTGATGTCCCCATAGACACTCCATTGCAAATGCCTCACATAAATGGTAATTCGTTTTTTGTTATTTTACACAGATAATATAATACATACATAAATGCATATAAATGTTCATACATAAAAAACCCCGAAATATTAAAAACTTTCAGGTATATAAGATGCTGATAACTGTTAAAGGCGTCATGTTGTGAAGAGGGTCCTTATTGCATGGTTCATTCTGATTGGCTGATGCTCAATGTCTAAATAATAACCGATAATCATTGGGTTTGCTAATGTTTGAGGCTCATGGCATAACATATTTGATTGATATGTCTGATTAAATTTCATAATTGTATTCTTTCAAAGTCTCAAATGGAAGGTATCATAGAATACATTGATACAATATACAGTGCTCAGCATAATTGAGTACACCCATTTGGAAAATGAATATTTTTATCCATTTCTCAGTAAATATAGGCAATTTTGAGCATTTAAACAAATGGATATATTTATTAAAATATATATTTAGAAAATATAAAAATATTTAGAAATTGAAAGATAATACAATTAAATTTAAGCAAAATATTTCAAAATAAATTACAAATTACTAGTGATAACTAAAATGGATTTATATTTGAACGTGTGTTTGTGACGCTTAATGTTATTCTTATTCAGATCTTCTGGATTTAATCGATGGGGATAGAGAGATTTTGGTGAACATTCCAGATGAAGAAAGACAAGCACTTGTCAGTCCTATGTCTCCTCAAATCCACCATGAAGAAGAAATCATCACATCTGAGCAGAGGTCAACACAAAATGAAGCTAGTTTGAATGAAGATGATCTGCCACAGATTACTGAAGATGATGATGATGATGGTGTCACCCAATCAGAGGAGAAGAGGGAGGAGCTAATAGACTCAGAGGCAGCTTATCAGACACCTGAGCCTGCAGAGGAGGAGCTAATAGACTCTGAACCAGCCAATCAGAGCACTGAGTCTGATGAGGAGGAGGAGCTAATAGACTCTAAATCAACCAATCAGAGCACTAAGCCTGATGAGGATGAGGAAGAGGAGCAAATAGACTCTGAACCAACCAATCAGAGCACTAAGCCTGATGAGGAGGAGGAAGAGGAGCAAATAGACTCTGAACCAACCAATCAGAGCACTAAGCCTGATGAGGAGGAGGAGGAGCTAATGGATTCTGAACCAACCAATCAGAGCACTAAGCCTGATGATGATGATGATGATGATGAGGAGGAGGAACTTATAAACTCTCAACCAACCAATCAGAGCACTGAACCACCACAGGATGAGGAGGACATGATGGAATCTGAGTTGGCCAATCAGAGTCTTCAACCTGCAGAGGATAAGGAGGAGATGGTAGAATCAGAGCCAGCTTATCTGACGTCTGAAGCTGCGGTGGAGGAGGAAGAGGAGATTATTGACTCTGAACCAGCCAATCAGAGCTATGAATTTGCGCAGGAAGAGGACGAGGAAGAGGATGTTGATGAAGATGATGCTCGCAGTGCAGGTGACTTGTTTTATATCTTGAAATCACATTCTTTCCTATTTTTAAAACCACAGTATGTGGAGGGAGCATATCAGAAACATGCTAATTTGTACTATAAACATGCCAACAACATGCTAGTTTCATTTGATATTTAAAAGAAATATTATCCGACCTTATTAGAACAAATATTAATACAAATACTAACATTTTACTCAAACACATACCTAGTAAATCTACTTTTGAATTAATTGTTTTATCTTGTGTTCCAGAACTGTCCATAAAAACTCCAGCTTTCGTGAAACAGAAGAGAGTGTTCGCAAGTCCTTCTGCGCAGACCACACCAACAGTCCTCAAAGAAGTGAATGCGGGGTAATTAACCAACAACATTCCTATTCCAAATATCAATCGTACAGTGATTCCTGATGCAGATTTAAACACCATTTCTCTTAGTCCTGGCCTTCAGGTGTCCAGACGAGCCCCCAGACAGAAGCGTCAGACGGGGGCCGATGTCCTTCCCAAAAGTTACGTCATGAGCATCTTCAAGCACTTCGCCAAGACCAAGGTGGCCAGTGACGTCTATCCTGTCATTAATGAGATGTAAGCACTTGTGGAAGGATTATTTACATTTATCAGCATGCAAATATGAAGTTATTAGTGCTGTCAGAAAATTGATTGTGATTAATCACATCCTACAGTTGAAGTCAAAATTATTAGGCCTCCTGTGAATTTTATTTTCAATTATTTCCCAAATGGTGTTTAACAGAGCAAGGAATTTTTCACAGTATTTCCTATTTTATTTTTTCTTCTGGAGAAAGTCTTATTTGTTTTATTTCGGCTAGAATAAAAGCAGTTTTTAATTTTTTTTAAAGCAATTTTAAGGTCAATATTGTTAGCCCCGTAAGTAATTTGTTTTTTTGATTGTCTACAGAACAAACCACTGTTATACAATGATTTGCCTAATTGCCACAGTTAACCTAGTTAAGCCTTTAAATGTCACTTTTAGCTGAATACTAGTATCTTCAAAAATATCTAGTCAAATATTATGTACTGTCATCATGGCAAAGATAAAATAAATCAGTTATTAGAAATGAGTTATTAAAATTATTATGTTTAGAAATGTGTTGAAAAAATCTTCTCTCCGTTAAACAGAAATTGGGGGAAAAATATACAGAGGGGTTAATAATTCAGGAGGGCTAATAAATCTGACTTCAGCTGTAAGTAAAAGTTTGTATTTATGTAATATCCATCTGTGTACCGTGCAAAATATTATGTATGGACCAACCTTGGACCACAAAACCACTACTCATAAGGCTCACTTTTTGTAAAACTCAGCAATTAATTAAGTTGATGTATGACTTGTTTGTATAATATTTTTCTGAAATACAACTATTTGAAAATCTGAGGGTTCAAAAAAAATCCAAATATTGAGAAAATTGTCTGAATTAAGGTTTTAGCAATGCATATTACTGACCAGTATTCCCACGCTTGAAAGTACTTGAATTTCAGGCATATGGATTCAAGGCCTGGAAAGTACTTGAAAACAAACACTGGTCTTTGACAGGACTTGAATTGAATTTTAAATAAAATGTATGTTTTTATTTCAAAATTGTACTCAATTGTCAAAAACAGAATGAAAAGAAACTCAGAAACTTTTCAAAAAAAAATCTTGAATTTAAATCTTGTACAAAAACACTGACAAATAATGCACATTTGATCAATGTTTCAGAAACCGCATTTGACCCACTACTTCTATTTCTTCTTTTTTTCCCCTTTCTTCTTCCAATTTTGTTTTTATTATTATTATTATTATTATTATCATCTTTATCATTATCATAATTATCATTATTTGTCCTCTTCCTGATTTCCCAACCTCCCCTCACCTCCTCACTATTATATTTAATATTACTATTTATAAGAAACCGCATTTGAATATTGCCGGTATTAAATTCAACAAATTTTATTCAAGTTCTTTGAACGTCATTAAAACGGTAATTTTTTGGAAAATTACTGACTTTTTTAACATACTTATTAAGTATAAGTGTTATGTATATGTTGTGGGTGTGAATTACAAAGGTGCTTGTTTTAAAATGAATGGAGCTTTAAAACGTTGTTGAATCTGCTGTTCTTGAAAGTGCGGGAACCCTGACTGATCCAAAATTTTTGACATGTTTATGAAGGAACTTTACAAAATGTCTTCAGGAAAGATTAGATTTACTTTTTATTTTAATATTTTTTGGCATAAAATAAACATTTATTTTTTACTCATGCAATGTTTTTTGGCTATTGCCAATACCTTTTGTACTGGATAATCTTTTACACCTTTGTATATATAACGTATACAAATATGTATGTATGCATATATGTGTATTTAAATATATGTGTGTATTTATGGATTAATTGGATGTAAAAATTATCCAGTACAAATGATATACTAAAACATTATTATTAAAACAATATGTTTATGTTTTATGTATGCTTGTATTTATATATGCATAATAATTATACACAGCACACACACATTATACAAGTACAAACTTATTTTGAGTGCAGTTCAATTACAATTAATCATTTAACAGCTCTAGAAAGAGATATATCTCCTGTAATTTTTGGTTGTGTGTGTTTTCTGTTTCTCTCAGTCTGAAGAAGTACTTTGATCGGCTAGCAGATGATCTAGAAACGTACGCTACTCATGCCAAACGTAAAACTATTGAGGTTGAGGATTTTGAGCTCCTCATGAGAAGGTAAATGTCAATTTTGTGCATCATTTCCCAAAACGTTTAGAAACACTCCTGCTGTGTTTAGTTGCTGAAGTACTTGTTTTTCTCAGACAGGGTTTTGTGACAGACAGCATGCCTGTAAATGTGCTGATAGAGAAGTATCTCCCGCTGGAGTATCGCAAACTTCTCATCCCGGTGGCCACCAGTGGAAATAAAGTCATCCCCACACAAAGAAGGTGAACATGCAGATGTGACTCGTGTTCTTGTAAATATGTGCATATGTTCAAAACAATACAAATACCTTTTGTAAATTATAATTTGTGTAATATATCTCTGTTTCTTCCAACTTTATTAAGAAAACAAAAAACTTTTCTTTGTATTTTTAGCCATTAATGTATATTTTCCAAAGCATTTTTTAAATTAACGACATTAAAAACTACATGGAATTTAATCTGAAGTCATTGTCTTGTTTTGAATAGTTGATTCGCGAACAATATTCCACAGAAATGTATTATTATTATTTTATTTTATAAGCTTTTCTCAATGTTTAGCCTCAGAAGAGCCTGTGATGGAAAAATATAAACCACAAACATCTCATATGACTTTTAATTTTGGGTTTATAAAATCATTTAAATTGTCCTGGTTTGGAAAAGAGTTTATTATGAGTTTATTTAATTATATATTATTATTTATATATTATTATTTATTATGCACTGCATAGGGGAGAGCGGGGATGAAAGTAACATGGGACAAAAGTAACTTTTTTCAAAGCCCTGAAAACATTTGATTTTCAGGGTATAACTGCACATTCTGCATGCAACCCTTGATGGAGCTGCCAAATATCAGCTGATTTCGGGACTGTGTCCTACGGTTAGCTCCAAATTTCTGTGCAAGAAGTTGTTTCTATTTTCATATGGCACACTAATGATAAATCTACAGGTTGTTTAGTGCAATAACACTTCAATCTTGGAGTTGAAATGACTTGAGTTTTTCAGTTTAAAAGTAAATCAGGTTAAAATGGTAAGAGTTCCTGTGGGGACGACAGTAACACTGTTATTTACGTCTCACTGCTAATAGCCAAACCTTATTTTTCACTTCCACATTAGAGTTTTCAGTGTTTTGACTCGTATGTTTTATAAGATTAATGCATATTATTGCCAATTATAATAATAAAATATATAGAAAATGTTTACATTTTGCATTGTTGGGTTGCTTTTGAAACATTTGATGGAGCTGAAATTTAAAATGCTGTTTAATATTTTGTTTTTGCAAAAATAAAGGACAAAATATGTTTGCAGTTAACATTAAGAAGTCATAGATGTATTTAAAACAAGATTAAGCCAGTAAATCTAGCAAATAGTGTTGTTACTTTTGACCCACCCGTGTGTTACTGCAACTTTTGTTTAAAGTGAAGTTATATTGGGAGTTGTTCTACGTTGATAGAAAAGAACACCTGATTTTGATAGACCACTCTTGTTAGTACCCACAGCAAAAATATATTTCTGCTAAAAACAGTAGTTTGCAATGGTTTCCTCTTTTCTTTTTTTTCTTTTGTGGTTGGGTGGGTGTCATTTAGCTTGTAAACCTTCAGATTTTTACTATGATTTTGTGTAAATCCAACACTTAGTCACACTGGAAAAAATGGAAGTACAGTGTATTCTGAGATTCTACAATCTGGTCTTTTTTGTTTTCGGAAATATAAATTAATTTACATATAAGAGTTATTCTAATTCTATGAATTAAGCTACATACAATTATACTTGTTATACATTTCTAAATGTTTATTGGAAATGTTACTTTTTTTGACTCCTATTTGAATTAGATTAATTTGAAAAGATGGTCCATGTTCTCTCCATGTTGGCGTGAGTTTCCTCCGGGTGCTTCGGTTTCCCCCACAGTCCAAACACATGCGCTATAGGTGAATTGATTAAGCTAAATTGGCCTTAGTGTATGGGTGTTTCCTAGTATTTGGTTGTGGCTGAAAGGGCATCCACTGTGTAAAACATGCTGGCATAGTTGACGGTTCATTCTGCTGTGGCAACCTCTGATAAATCAGAGACTAAGCCGAAGGAGAATGAATGAAAAAAGGTGCATTTCAAGTCACTTGTAAAGTTAGAGAAGTTTATTTTAGGGCATATTTGAGTATATAATATGTGGCTGGTTACCAATATGTGCTAGTCCTTCTAGATTCTCAATCACTCCTGTAATTTGATTGTTTTCTGTCATATCAAATTATTCTTTGACAATCTAGAAATCTAGTTTTTGCATGCTCTGTCCACCAGGTGGCAGTCACACTCCACCAAGAGCAGTTTGACAGACATACAGTTGCAATCAGAATTATTCAACCCCCTGATTTATAAGCCCCCCTGTTTTTTTTTCCTTAATTTCTGTTTAACGGAGAGGAAATGTTTTCAACACATTTCTAAACATAATAGTTTTAATAACTCATTTCTAATAACTGATTTATTTTATCTTTGCCATGATGACATTAATATTTTACTAGATATTTTTCAAGACACTTCTATACAGCTTAAAGTGACATTTAAAGGCTTAACTAGGTTAATTAGGTTAACTAGGCAGGTTAGGGTATTTTGGGCAAGTTATTGTATAATGATGGTTTGTTCTGTAGACTATTGAAAAAATATATAGCTTAAAGGGGGTAATAATTTTGACCTTAAAATGGTGGTTAAAAAATTAAAAACTGCTTTTATTCTAGCCGAAATAAAACAAATAAAACTTTCTCCAGAAGAAAAAATATTATCAGACATACTGTGAAAATTTCCTTGTTCTGTTAAACATCATTTGGAAAATATTTAAAAAAAAAAAAAAAAAAATTCAAAGGGGGTTCAATAATTCTGATTGCAACTGTAGATGTTGTTTCTACACTTACAAATAACTCACATTTTCAACATTTCATGCTGATTTATAAATACAACTTGCAAAATAGACATTTAATATTTTTTATATCAATTATAGACTATCACTAAGCCTTAATATCATGACTACATCTAGTAAAAGTATTGACATTTAACTAAAATCAATGAGGCACAAAAGACCATGACATTTTGTAAATATAGTATGGCTGAATGAAACGCATTCTCCATTCCAGCATACAGTAGTCAGCATTTAAAGTTTATAAAAACCTTAAAGTTTGACGTCAAATGTTGACCGCTCTATTCTTATTCACATATGTATGTTTAATATACTGTACAGTATATATAATGCCCTTTTATTTGCAATCTATACTATTGTTTTCTATCTTTTATTGAGCACTTTAATGTGATGCAAACTGTGTAAAAGCATGTGGTTTATGTTAAAAGTAACTAATGCAGCATTTCTTAATCTTCTCCTTCAGCTTTTTTTCTGTTCTAATGACTGAAGCAGACGTGTGTGTGTGTGTGTGTGTGTGTGTGTGTGTGTGTGTGTGTGTGTGTGTGTGTGTGTGTGTGTGTTTTACAAGGCCAAGTCTGTTTTTGAGATTTGCAGCTCCAGACAGACGATGGATTCCTGTTTCCTTCTAAAAACTCTTTCAGTATCTTTTGTCTTTATTTAGTGTCAAACTGGATTGAGATCCAAATCTTGCCATTCCAGATCCGGCTCATGTTTCACATCGCTCTTGCTGCGGTGTCGCTATAGATTGAGTCGAATATCCAGATGTTGGGTCCCTGTGGCCCTCTGGGGCCCCAAACCTCCTCCCGTTCTTCTTCTTCTTCTCCTACATTCTCCACAGTATGAGTCAGCACTGCAGCGGCTCCAGCGGACTCCATCTATCATGTTGAGTTTCATTACAATGTAGCACTTAAACCAAACATTGCTTGAAAACGAACCTCTGACAAGCCAATCTGTTCTGTGTCTCCTTCATAAAACCACAAACGCGGGTCACAGAGCACAGCCGTCGCCAGAACGTTCACGTCATCTCCAAACCTATGACTCAAGGGCTGAGAGATGATCCTCGATGTGGCAGGATCTGCTATAGCGAACACGTGTGTGAAAGTAGCTGACTTGCTGTTTAGGATGAGATTTCGAGCGACGGGAAGTGAGCTGTTGTTGAGAAAGCGAACAACTGCATGATCAATACTCTTCTTAAAGGGATAGTTCACCCAAACATTAAAATTCTGTCATTAGCTACAGTTGAAGTCAGAAGTATTAGCCCCCCCCCCCCCCCCCTGTATATTTTTTCCCAATTTCTGTTTAACGGAAAGAAGATTTTTTTTTTTTCAACACATTTCTAAACATAATAGTTTTAATAACTCATTTCTAACTGATTTCTTTTATCTTTGACATGATGACGGGACATGTTTTTTCAAGATATTAGTCTTCATGTTAAAGTGCAATTTAAAGTCATTATATAACAAGCGGTTTGCTGCTGAGTCTGACGCTGCTGGCATGAGAATTAGCACCTCCAAGTCCGAGGCCATAGTGCTCCACCGGAAAAAGGTGGTTTGCCATCTCCAGGTTGGAGGAAAGTCCTTACGCCCCATTCACACGAGGCTTCAGCTTCAACGCTTTACAGAGGCCGTGTCTGAAGTTGGTGCTGATGCGATCGTCATAGCAGCGTCAGCCAATGAAATTAGTCAGCAATAGGCCACTGTTGGAGCTGGTGTATTTGCATACAGCGATCTGATTGGCTGACGCTTCCGTCGGCGCTTGAAAAGTTGAGCATGTCCCAACTTCTGCAGCGAGCAACGCCTCTGAAGCGGCGCCGATGGATCCACAATGCAGTTCGGCAACGCCTGACGTCACCCATTCAAAGTGAATGGGAAGCGTTGAAGCTGACGCCCCGTGTGAATGGGGCGTAACTCCAGGTGGAGGAGTTCAAGTATCTTGGGGTTTTGTTCACGAGTGAGGAAAGGATGGAACGCGAGATTGATAGACGGATTGATGCAGCAGTAATGCGGTTGATGTATCGGCCTGTTGTGGTAAAGAAGGAGCTGAGCCGAAAGGCAAAGCTCTCGAATTACCAGTCAATCTACGTTCCTACTCTCACCTACGGTCATGAGCTTTGGGTCATGACTGAAAGGACAACATCTCGGATACAAGCGGCCGAATAGAGTTTCATTCGCAGGGTGGCAGGGCGCACCCTTGTAGATAGGGTGAGGAGCTCTGACACCCGGGAGGAGCTCGGAGTAGAGCCGCTGCTCCTCCACACTGAGAGAAGCCAGCTGAGGTGGCTCGGGCATCTGTTTCGGATGCCTCCTGGACGCCTACCTTGGGAGGTGTTCCAGGCATGTCCCATCAGGAGGAGGCCTCGGGGAAGACCCAGGACACGCTGAAGGAACTATGTTTCTCGGCTGGCCTGGGAACGCCTCGGGATCCCCCCGGAGGAGCTAGAGGAATTTTTTTTATAGCAAATATTGTGGAAAATTCCTTGCTTTGTTAAACATCATTTGGAGGGATGAAGCAATTTTAAGTTGTCAATTTTTTTTACAGTGTGTAAATATAGACCTGATGGGACAGCATTAATGGACAATACAAGCAGAAACATGACTATTTACTCATCCTTCAGTTCATTAAAACCTGTTTGAGCAAAAGAAAATGCTTGTTCACCCATTGACTTCAATAGTCAGTTTTTTTCCTACTATGGAAAACGATGGAAAACATTCTTCAAAATACCTTCTTGTGTGAGGGCGGCATGATGGCTCAGTGGTTAGCACTGTCACCTCACATCAAGAAGGTTGCTGGTTCAATTCCCGGCTTGGTCAGTTGGCATTTCTGTGTGGAGTTTGCATGTTCTCCCTCGTGTTGGCATGGGTTCCCTCCGGGTGCTCCGGTTGCCGCTATAGGTGAATTGAGTAAACTAAATTGGCCGTAGAGTATGAGTATGTGAATGAGTCTGTATGGGTGTTTCCCAGTACTGGGTTGCAGCTGGAAGGGCATCTGCTGCGTAAAACATATTCTGGATAAATTGGCAGTTCATTCTGCTGTGGTGACCCCTGATGAATAAAGGGACTAAAATCTCACTCTGCCTCCGAAACAACTTCATTTTTAAGATGACATCATAAAGTCCTTATTTTTGTAAGCCCCTCCCCCTGCAACTACCACTTTTAACCACCTAATCAGTTTCACATTAGAAAAACATGATTTTTTTTTTCTTGAATATCATGTTATGCGAGGAAAGGAGGTTCCAGATGTTTCATGTTGACTTTACCTAGATATGTTTTTGCATTTGGACGCAACTAAGAGAAGCAATCATATATATATATATATATATATATATATATATATATATATATATATATATATATAGATATATATATATATATATATATATAGATATATAGATATATATATATATATATAGATATATATATATATATATATATATATATATATATATATATATATAGATATATATATATATAGATATATATATAGATATATATATATATATCTATATATATATATATATATATATATATATATATATATATATATATATATATATAGATATATATATATAGATATATATATATATATAGATATATATATATATAGAGATATATATATATATATAGATATAGATATAGATATAGATATATATATATATAGAGAGAGAGAGACTAACTTCAGTTCATTTGGTCGTGATCATATTATTCTCTGTCTCCTTAAAAGGATTGTTCTTATCTTTTGTTTTTAAGAAGAAAAACAGTTTAGAACCACTTAAGTGTGCAGTAAGTGAAGTTTATTTATAAACTAATGTCGAGGGGAGCACATGATTATGATTGAACACGGCTGGTTCCACATTAACTAATGCATGATTCAGATGATTCCTAACTCACTAGGTTTCTTACTACAGTTGTCTTCTCCTTGAAATATCCCCCCTTCCACCCCTACTCCTCCACCTTTCCCTTTATAGGGTGGCATGGTGGCCCCAGCCTGATCTCACGGGAAAACGTAAGTATTTTACGTTTGGTTAATTTAGTGGCTAATTTGTACGAGTTCAGTCGTACAAAATTGTACGATTTAAAAAAGTAGGCGTGGCACCTAACCCCCCCCCTAAACCCAACTGTCATTGGGGGATGATCAAAGCGTACAAAATAGTACGAATTCGATTGTACGAATTCATGCAAATTAGCCACTAAATCAAAAAGTTACGAATTGCCGTGGGATTGTGTTGGTGGCCAAGTGGTTAGCACTGTTGCCTCACAGCAAGAACGTCACTGGTTCAAATCCTTAACAAGCCAGTTGTCATTTCTGTGCAGAGTTTACATGTTCTTTCCGTGCTTGCGTAGGTTTCGCCCGGGTTCTCCAGTTTCCTCACACAGTCCAAAAACGTGTCATAAATGAATTGACCAATCTAAATTAGCACTATATTTGAGCTCTTAACCAAAAGTATATCTCTACATAGCAATTATAATCTGCCATCAGCTCTTAACAAAGGAGGGAGTTCTTGAGATCTACCTGAGCTCAAATTCCCCTCTCGCCCTGTAAACGGGAGGGAGCCCCGGGCTCAAGGGTCTTATGAGCTCAGGGGTCTCTCCCTGAACAGCATGCCAAACAAGCTTTATAATCATTTTTGGGTAAAAAAGTCTTCATTAGAGATTTGAAGTGTGCCATGGACGGTCTAATTTGAAGGAACATATCAGAGATATCTTTGTATAGCATAAATAGTAACTGTAATATGTTATATTAAGGTAATATCTTAATTGTTTTGTTCAATTCACTTCCATTTTTAAAAACTTAACTTAACTCCATGTTGTCTTAACACAAATCAATAGGGTTTATGCAGAAGTATGCGGAAGGACTTTTAATTTGACAGTAACCTGGGTCAAGCACTTCCGGTGAACTGCAGTTACAAAATTGGTGCATTTAAGGTCTGTTTTCTTTAATAATCAATTATGTTTACTGCCTGAGTGATATACGATATAAAGTGGGTCTCAGAATGTACAAGAAGCACTGCATTAAATTAAAATTTTCTGCACCATGTCTTTAAAATATGAACATTTCTTTTAGTCCAGTATATTCAGTGGAGTTTCTGCACTCTCCTGCTAAACCTGACGGGCGCGTGTGTGTAAACGGCTTTTCATCTTGTTTTACGCTTGAACAACTAAATGAACACTAAAGTCTATTTAACTGATTATATTTTAATTACATTACAACATGGATGCTGTAAAAGAAACCTTATGAAATTAAAAAAGTCACATTAACCGTTCACAGGAAGTTCATCACTATGGGACGAAACCCTGTGCATATACCCTATTGTGTGGAACCCAGCATTTACATTTGTAGGGTCACATTTGTCAATGTTATCAGAATTATTTTTACAATGAAAAACATTAATTAGTTTAGCTTTGAAGAATTTAAGTAATTTAAGTTTGTGGGTAAAGAGTAGCTATAGAATTTTGCTGCTGTCCGAACAGTTTTGACCCCACAAACATTTATACACAAAGGCCCAGTTTCACAAACAGGGCTTAGATTAAGCCAGGACTAAGCCTTAGTTAAATTAGGCTATTTAAGCCAAATTTATAAAAATGGCCTTAGAAAAGTATATTATTGGTGTGCACCTGGAGAAAAAAATGACACTGATGTATTTTAAGACATCTCACTGGAAGTTATTTTGAGTTGAGACAGCTCAAACATGCAATTTAATCTTGACTAGCCTTAAACCTTGTTTGTGAAACCGGGGGAAAATGTTTTTGACTCATTTTAAAAGAGGTTGAGAGTGTACTTGTACTTTGCATTGTCCATTTGTAATGAAATGGATAAAAATAGCATTTTAAAGGGATAGTTTACCCAAAACTGAAAAATCTGTCATCATTTATTAACCCTTTACTAGTTCCAAACCTTTGAGTTTCTTTCTGTTGAACACAAAAGAAGATATTTTGAAGAAAGCTGAAAATCTGTATCCATTGACTGCCATAGTTTTTCAAATCGTCTTCTTTAGTGTTTAACAGAATAAAAGACCCTCAGAAATCTTTGAAACCATGAGTAAAGACTGAGTAAATTTTCATTTTTGGGTAAACAGTCACTTTAATGCTAGGTATAAATAGGGCAATTTCTACACTGTAAAACCCAACAGTCAACTTTATCAAATGAAATGAGTGTAGTTAACTCAAAATTGACTGAAAGTTCATTCTACTCATTTGAAACGAGTTTTGAACTCAGTGTTGAAGGTATTGAGTTAATTAAATGCCTCATTACTTCAACTTAAATGGAGTAAGTTCACAGTACTCATATAGTTTAGTTTTTTTAACTCATGGTTTATAGCAATCGGTTTCCTCAAACGGTTTGAGTTGCCTTAACTCATTGGGTTTTACAGCTCTCAGTTGGTTTGGGTTCTCTTCATTAACCGTGTTTTACTGTGCTCAAATTGCTTCGTTTACTCAAATGGAGTAAGTTCACAGTACTCATTAGGATTAGTTTCTGAACTTAAATGTTTTGTTGCAATCGGTTTCCTCAAATGGTTTGAGTTACCTTAACTTATTGGGTTTTACAATGTATGTCCTCATGCACACCACAAAACCCAGCCGATTCGAATGTTATCGCTTGATTGAATAGGCGTTATCAGCTGATAGATATAGGCCTTCTGCATCTACTAGTAGTCTCAGAAGGCTGTTATCATCCATTCACATGGTAAATCAGCTATATATCAGATATGGCTGCGGCCTGAAGTTAACGAAAATTATTTATATTATTCATTCAATTTCCCATTAATTGTATTTTATTAACGTCTACCCCAACGCTAAACCCAACCGTCACAGTAATGTAAAAACAGATCTAGATCTGGAGTCTTCTCTATTAGTAGCTGATTAACCATGTGCATGAATGATAACAACCTTCTGATGATAACAGCCTCAGTGCTAAAAAAAAAAAATAAAATCTCATATTGCTGAAAATGACTTATCAGAACATTTTGTGATGGGCTGTTTCTCACAGACAGATTATTGGCTGTTCGGAAGATAATGCATTAATTTGGAAAGATGCTATCAATTTTGTGAGCCTGTAAATGTGCTCCCGTATGCGGTCGTTTTGACATTTTATGAAATTCTCTATTTATGAGAGGGTGACGTCAGCCTTAATCTCTTTTTGGATGACAACGTAGAGAATCATGTTGTAAATCTCAAAGCTTAAATAGTCGACTTATCCAAAACAAACAAGCATGGGGTCTCTTGTCCCATCGCTGGTCACTAGGCGCGGATGTTTTCCTGTTGTTCTGTATCTGTTTTGCGCAGTGTTGTGTGAATGTTTTCCGCTCTTCTGGCTGTAGGGGAAGTTTCCGTGTTTTCTGGCTCTTTTTCTCGATGGTTCCTGCCAGATCTTGGACCCAGTGGACCCGAACCAATTTCATCATCACTGTGGGACTGAGTCACACTGCTACTCCGCAAAGAGAGTGAGAGAAAGATTTGTTCAGCCAAAAATACACAAATATTACACGCCAGATGGACATGAAGTGAAAAATAAATAGCAAAACCACACTAAGATCTTGAAGGAGAACTCTTGATATCTGGTCAGAATTGTGCACGCCAGCATGAAAAGGTAATCTAGTTAGTCATACCAACCTCAGGCAAATATTACCTAATGCATAATAGGGTTTTAATTACACAATTTTTTCCCCAAGGTTTCTGGTGGATTGACCGTGACATCTAAAATTCCTAGCCGAAACCACAAAATGGAGTCATTTCCAGGAAAGGTGAGGGTGAAAACCATATTTCCCAGAACACAATGTGGCTTTTGTTCACCTAGTGGACTTTGTAGTGTCCAGACACATTTAGAGTCTTTATACAGTATATTTCCTCTTATAAAAATGCTATGGTCCAGATTTGCACTGGTTTCCTCTCAGTGGTTCTGGTCTGTAACATTCAGAGTGCCAGAGTATACTTCAACCTTTTTCATTTTGTGGTCTTGCTGTTGTTAAAGCGATAGTTCATGTCCGCAATTATTTAGCTCTAAACCTGTATGACCTTGTTTCTTTAATGAAAAAGGGATGCCACATACTTTTCCATGCAGTTACAGTGAATGGAGCTTTCAAGAGTTTTAAAGAAGCTCAAGTTCTTTAAAAATGCATGCCACTTTAGTATATTTATGCCACTTTTGGTACTACCATGTTGGACCCCTTTTACATTCAGGACTGCCTTAAAGGTACAAACTACAGGTATATTTTAGAGTTAAACAGTCAAGTTGTACCATTTTTTTTTAATCCATTCAGCCAATCTCCGAGTCTGGCGGGAGCACTTTTAGCTTAGAATAAATCATTGAATCGGATTAGACCATTAGCATCTCGCTCCAAAAAAAAAAAAAAAAATTAAAATTTACTTTTAAACCTTTAGTCTTCTGTTGTTAAATCATGTACTAAAATCAATGGAAAGTGAAAAGTTTCTGCTGCTATTGTGATTTTCATCACCACATTCTGTTTCTTTACTTTACTTTGTGACTTAGAATTAGAATTATTTGTATTTATTTTTTAAGATTTAAATAGTAAAGTATTACCATTTTTTTAATCCATTTAGCTGATCTCTGGGTCTGGCCGGGAGCACTTTTAGCTTAGCTTAGCATAAAACATTGATTAGATCAATCGGATTAGACCATTAGCATCTTGCTAAAAAAAAAAAGTTACAAATTTTCTAATTAAACCTAGAGTCTTCTGTAGTTAAATCGTGTACCAAGATCAATGGAAAGTGAAAAGTTTCTGCTGCTATTGAGATTTTCATCACCACATACTTTTACTTTGCTTTGTGTTTTTTGCCTTCGTAACAAAGGTGTGATGTGTAGAATTATTTGTATTTAGTATGTGTATTTGTATCACATTAAAGAAATTCAAAACACTGGTTTATTCACTCCTATAAATGAATAAAATACGGTATTGTACTGTATTTTAACAGTAAAATTAAAATTTGCGTAAATTTGAAAGATTTTCTAGGTTGTTTATTCAGACATTGCTGCCATTCCAGCTTGCTTTTATAAGAAAATTTTACATTTAACATTTTTTTCTGTTTAGTATACGAGCGATTTTTTTTTTTTTTTTTTTTTTTTTTTTTTTTTTTTTTTTTTTTTTTTTTTTTTTTTTTTTTAACCAAACCCTAAACCCAACCGTCATTGGGGGATGAACAAATCGTACTAAGTTGTACAAATGAGATCATACAAATTCATATGAATTAGCCTCTAAATTAAAAAATTACTAATTGCCATGAGATTGCATTGGTCATTCTCATCAATGCACCAGTTCTAATGTCAAAATGTCCTGTGAGTATAAACTTACTGTCCGTTCTCATCTGTTCCTTAAAAACGATATCAGTTGATTGTGGCACAAATGCCTTTTTACACACCCTTTTAAAGGATTTCTTTTGTGTCAACTAGGATTTCGACAGCCCCAGTCCTCATTCACTTACATTCAATGATAGTTTCAGAATAATTCTGTTGCATAGATGAATGAAAGTCTTGGAATAACACAAGGGCGAGTAAATGAAGACAGAACTTCTATTTTTGGGTGAACTGTCCCTTTAAGAGCATATAATGACATTTTCAGTGTTTCAGGTTTGTTACATTAATGAAACTGACTAAAAATATGATGTTAAACTTTGTATAACTTAAATTTAATTGAAACCTGATTAAAAATGTATATTTGACTTAAAATATATGTATTTTTGTTTTTCAATTTAACTTAAAAAGAGATGTTAAAAGGACATTTATGCCATATTATTTTGGAGATTTAAGGTGTTTTTTTGTCAACTAGGATTTCGACAGCCCCAGTCCTCATTCACTTACATTGAATGATAGTTTCCGAATGTTTCTGTTGCACAGATGAATGAAAGTCTTGGAACAACACAAGAGTGAATAAATGAAGACAGAACTTACATTTTTGGGTGAACTATCCCTTTAAGAGCTTAATGACATTTTCAGAGTGTTTCAGTTTGTGTGTCTGTCTGTGTGTGTGTGTGTGTGTGTGTGTGTGTGTGTGTGTGTAGACCACAGTATCTGTATCATCATGTCTCGCAGTAGACTTTCAGACCACCTCCAGCATACTGAGCGGTCTCGGCCAATCACCACATCCCACTGCTGCTTTCAGAAAGATGGGGTGATGGATGGAAAGTCGGGATGATGACTGTTTTTCCTCCGTTTCTTGCTCTCCATTCTCCCCCTCCCCTGTTTTTTTCTTTCATGTCTTGCTGAAGATATACAGTTTCCTGCCTGAATGTACACGTGGAACTCCTCTCATGTTCATTTTCCTCCTTTCCCTTTTTTCTCGCCTTATATTTTATTTTCTGTGCTTCTTCCTTCCTTTACGTGTTCGTATTTTATCTTACGTGAAAGTGACTTGAAAGGCCAAGTATGCAATGTAAAAACAAAATAGTTGACAACTTAAAATTAGGCAAATTGCTGCAGAGCTTTTGTAGTTTATTCAACTTAAGTTGAGTCAAGCGCAATGCCGGGTTAGACGTTGAGTCAACTCAAATTTACAATTTTAAGTTGAGTTTTTTTTTCAGACTATTTATTTACAGTAGGGGAAATAAGAATTCGACACGTCATCATTTTTCTCAGAAAACATATTTCTAAAAGTGCTGTTGACTTTTTTTAAAGACACCTCTCGTGGAGAATGAAGTCACATGCATTGCTCTGGTGTGATTTTTTTTTTTTTTTTTTTTTTTTTTTTTCAACGGACTTCAACAGAGTGTAAAGTTCTTGATGGTTCTGTGAGTTTTGTATCCAAGTCTGATCTTTTTTTGTATTTTCTATTGGATTTAAGTCAGGTGATTGGCTGGGCCATTCTACAGCTTTATTTTCTTTTTCTGAAAGCATTTGAGAGATTCCTTGGCTCTGTTTTTGATCATTGTCTTGCTGAAATGTCCATCCTGGTTTTATCTTCATCCTGCTAATGTAGATGTTGGACTGAAGTAGCTAATATTCATTTTCAGTGATGAAGGGGAGGGGGTTGCTGAAGAACTACTGAGAGATTTCAGCTGCTGTCTGGGCGTTCACTGCCTTTCTACACCTCCCTTTTTTTCATGTTCAATACTTTTTTCCTGTGTCATTTCTTTTATTACACAGAACTTCATTTGTAAACCAATTAAATTCGTTTTCATTTGTATTTCCTTTGGTTGTTATCAACATCTGGTGAAATTTTCAAGTCAACAGCACCTTTAGAACTATGTTTTCTGAGAAAAATGGTGACGTGTTCAATAGTTATTTCCCCCAGTGTATTTATTACATTTTTTTCAGTATCATCCTTCTATTCAAATTATTTTTATTTTATTGTCATTTGTGTATCTCCCTTTTATTTCCATTCAGGTTTTTATTGAAATAGTATCCATTAAAGACCATTGGGTGTGTTTAACATGGCATAGCGAGTACTGTTTATGCAAAAGTACACAGTAAAAAAAACGAAAACTTGCTGCACTGTGATAAGTTACTTAAAGTGAGTAAACCAATTGCCTTAAAAGCAACAAGTTGACTGTACAAAAATAAAATAAACCCATTGTAACTTGGAACTGTTAAGTTGACTTGATTTTTATAATTATGCTAATTGTACTTTAGTCAATTAATTCCTTTTTACTGTGGCAGACTATTTTAGCACGTCTGTTTTCAAATATTCACTGTACTTATCACAATGTTACATATTTGGTGCTTCATTAAGTCTATAAAATCTGCAATTATAGCCTGTGTTGAATTTAGAAGACACACTGGAGTCTGGACGAGCAGTTTAATTTTACTATATGTCATTTTGCTAGATACAGAAAAGCTGGAGGAAAAAAACATATATATATAATAAAGGTGTATTGGAAAAAAAGTGATTAGTTTACTTTTATTTTTAAAAAAAAGTGACAATGGGTTTACTTACATTATTTTTGTAAAGTCAACTTGTTGCTTTTGAGGCAATTGGTTTACTCCCTTTAAGTAACTAATCACCTTTTATAGTGTGCCTTTAATTCTTCTTTAGTTGAATCAAATAAACTTTTCTACCCATCTCAACTTACATTAAACAAACTGACTAAAATGTAAAGTTAACCTTTGTGAAACTTAAATTTAGTTAACCTGATTAACTTATTAAAATAAGTTAATGCAACATAAAAATATTTGTTGTCTTTGTGTAGTACATTGTAAAAAGTGATTAATTACTTAGTAATAGTTACTTAGTGAGTAAACCAATTGCCTTAAAAGTAACACGTTGACTTTACTTAATTACTCGCTTTTTAAAATGCAGTTAATTAATCGCTTTTTTTAGTGTACAGTGTTTTTGAAGAGTATACAACAGAACACATTGCATGAAATACTGTATCTCAAACAGCAATAAGCTTAATTTAGCTTGCTATAAAACACAAGCTATAGTTATTAATATTATTTCATCTGACTGCCAAATGTTAAGGTGATTTTTGCACAGAACTGGATTGAAAATGCAAAATAACAGTTTTCGCTTCCAAGACAATATTTCTGACAGCCCTTGCTGAATTAACGACGTGTAATGATGATGATGAGGTCATCATATGACAAGCAGTTAGCTGTGTGCAAGATTTATTGCTCACATTTTATTTTCGCATTTGTAAATAATAGTGCTTTTTCAAAAGAAATGAATACTTTAAGTTAGCAATCATCCAATGAGGTGATCAAACAATTAATAACTTCGCAAAGGATTTATATTTACAATAAATGCTGTTCTGAGCTTTTTGTAGTTCATTAATACTGAGAAATAGATCTTGCATCAATCATGCCTGATAAATATTGAGGTTAGCGCCACAGGTATACATTTTTTTTATTATTATTTTGTAGTGCATTGAAGTGTAATACAATTATTCAATTAAATGCAATTATATTTTACAATATTACTGTATTTTCTGACCAAATAAACACAAACTCCATGAAGCAAAAAAAGACACTCACAAATATTTTTACTGCAAATGTACACTTGATTTAAAGTATAATACAGTTATTTTAAATTGCAATAACATTTTACAATATTACTGTATTTTCTGACAAAATAAACAAACATGGTGGAGCAAAAAAGACAAACAGAATTTTTTTTTACCCCAGTTACTTTTGCATTAAAGTGTAATAGAGTTATTTTAAATTGCAATAACATTTTACAATATTACTGTATTTTCTGACCAAATAAACACAATCTTGAAGCATAAAAGACAGCTAGAAATCTTGGTAAGACTTTATTTTGATGGTCCCTATTGCATATTTTGTTGACTTAAAGTTGCATTGCAACTACATGCCAAATAATTCTCATTTGAGTATTAGAAGACTGTCTGCTTAATTTCTGCTGATACTGCTCCTTCAACAGACATTTAACTGACTATAAGAAACTTTGCAAGTACATGTCAACTTACCTTAACCCCAACCGAACAGTCTGCTTAAAATCTAATGAGAATTAGTTGATATATACATGCAATGTAACTTAAATTCAACAAAATGCATTAAAGAGACCATCAACAACAAAAAAAAGATACCAAAATCTTTTTACCGCAATTGTATACTTTTGCATTAAAGTGTAATTTAGTTATTTTGAATTGGAATGATGTTTTACTATATTACTGTATTTTTTGACCGAATAAACAAACACATGGTGGAGAAAAAAAGCAGACAGAAATCTTTTTAGCCCAATTACTTTTGCATTAAACTACAATTATTTTAAATTGCGATAACATTTTAAAGTATTACTGTGTTTTCTGACCAAATAAACTTTGTAAAGAATAAAAGACAGATGGAAATCTTTTTACCGCAACTGCGTTCTTTTGCATTAAAGTGTAATAGTTATTTTAAATTTTACTATATTACTGTAATTTATGATCAAATAAAAGCAACTTTGTAAGAGTAAAAAAGACAGACAGAAATCCTTTCACCATAAGTGTATACTTTTGAGTTATTTTAAATTGCAGTAACATTTTACTATATTACTGTGTTTTCTGATTAAATAAACGAAAACATGGTGAAGCATAAGACATATATAAATCTTTTTACTGCAATTGTATACTTTTGCAATAGTGTTAAATGGTTATTTTAAATTGCAATAACATTTTACTGTATTACTGTATTTTCTGATCAGATAAACAAACTTGAAGCATAATAAAACACAGAGAGAAATTGTTTTACCCCAATTACTTTTGTGTTGAAGTGTAATTTGGCTATTTAGATTTGCAATAACATTTTACAATAGTACTGTATTTTCTAATCAAACTTGGTGGGGAAAAAGGAAGACAGAAATATTTTTAGCCCAATTACTTTTGCATTAATCTGTAATAAACTTATTTTAAATTGCAATAACATTTTACAGTATTACTGTATTTTCTTATAATATAAACGTAAACATGAAGTATAAAAGACAGATGGAATTTTTTTACCGCAATTATATACTTTTGCATTTAAGTGTAATACAGTTATTTTAAATGAACATTTTGCTATATTACTGTAATTTTTGATCATATAAACAAACTTGATGCATTAAAGACAGACTGAAATCTTTTTACTGCAATCGTATACTTTTGCATTAAAGTGTCATATTGTTATTTTAAATTGCAATAACATTTTGCAATATTACTGTATTTTCTGTCTAAAATAAATAAACATGGTGGTGCAAAAATGACATACAGAAATCTTTTTACCGCAATTGTATACTTTTGCATTGAAGTGTAATACAGTTATTTTAAATGAACATTTTACAATATTACTGTATTTTCTGACTAAAATAAATAAACATGGTGGTGCAAAAATGACATACTGAAATCTTTTTACCGCAATTGTATACTTTTGCATTGTTATTTTAAATGAACATTTTACAATATTACTGTATTTTCTAATCAAATGAAAGCAACTTTGGTGGAGCAAAAAAGCTGACAAAAATTGTTTTACCGTGATTGTATGCTTTTGATTTAAAGTATAATGCAGTTGTTTTGAATTGCAATAACATTTTACAATATTACTGTACTTTCTGACCAAATAAACGCAACCTTGTTCCAGCAAAAAAAGACAGACTGAAATCTTTTTACTGCATTTGTATACTATTGCTGTATGCAGTACACTAGTATTCCATCCTGGCCATAAATTTCCCCCAGGCAGTGGCTCCCTGCCACCAGCTTTACTGCATTGCTGCATGATGTCCCTTTACTAGGAGAAAGTCCTAATGGTTTCCTCTCTGGAAGTAATTTAGGATCGCTGTATGATGACACATTTATTCTAATGACCTTTTTATTCACTCTGTATTCTTTTCTGATTTTTCTAGGTGGATACAAGAGTTTTCTGGCTTTGTCAATGTCCACGTGTTCCTTGGCTCAACAGCTGTAGACGAAAGTGTTTACCTTCCATCTTTTTTTTTTTTTCATTGATTTTAATTAGCTGTGATAAGTTGATGGTTGGATTGTGAGCCTGGCTGTTTGCGGGGGGAAATGTTGCGCTCATGTTTATACTGGCAGAGAGATGCCAAACCACGCAAACTACTTACCTATTAACCATCCAATACAAAACCATATCATCCATCAAAAGTCTATATGTACACTGTAAAAATATATCTGTTAATGAACAGTTTCTGTATTTTATCATTCAGTGTTTTCAGTTTGTTTGCGGTTGGGAATTGCATTATGGGAACTTGATCTCTGCTCTGTCGATCTCTGCTCTGTTTACATACATTTCCTTGGTATTTTTTTTAGCTTTGCTTTTAAACTGTATAACTTTGATCAAATGTTTTGGGTGTCCTTCCACAAGCTTCTCACAATAGTTTTTTGGCCCATTCCTCCTGACAGAATTGGTGTAACTGAGTCAGATTTGTAGGCTGTCTTGCTCGCACAAGCTTTTTCAACTCTGCTCACAAATTTTCTATAGGATTGAATCAGGGCTTTGTGATGGCCACTCCAATACATTCACCTTGTTGTCCTTAAAGCATATTTTAACTAATTTAGCAGTATGCTTAGGGTCATGGTCTGTTTGGAAGACCCATTTATGGCCAAGTTTTAATTTCCTGGCTGATGTCTTGAGATGTTGCTTCAGTATTTCTACATAATGTTCTTTCTTCATGATGCCATCTATGCTGTGAAGTGGACCAGTCCCTCCTGCAGTAAAAAAGCCCCACAACATGATGCTGCCGCCCCCATACTTCACAGTTGGGATGGTGTTCCTAGGCTTGTAAACTTTCCACTTTTCCTCCAAATGTAACACTGGTCATTATATCCAAACAGTTCAATCTTAGTTCCATCAGACCACAGGACATGTCTCCAAAGATTATTCTTTTTCCCAGTGTAATTTAGCAAATTGTAATCTGCCTTTTTTGTTGATTCTGGCTTGTTGTCACACAAGGAAGCAGTGTGTTTGAGGTTTTCCTTAAATACTATTCTACTGTTGTGCCTCGAATTAACTCAAATGTTGTCAATTAGCCAATCAGAATCTTCCAAAACCTTGACACCATCATCTGAGCTTTTTCAGGAGCATAATAATAATAATAATCTTATTGCATGTAAACTTGACTTTCAAGAAAAGTTATAACGATTTCTCAAAAATATATATGGTTATGTGCCTTTTTATACGGTGTATGTAAACTTCTGGTTTCAACTGTATTTTTGGGTTTGTCAGAAAGATTATTAAATTATAGATGACTAGTTCAGTAAAAAGAAAGAAAGAAGAAAGGTTCCATGTTTTGTTGATTAGCAGTTGCTAGGGTGTTGCTATGCAATCTATGCTACATGTTCCGTGATTTGTGTTGATCTTCAGTTGCGAGGGTGTTGCTATGCAATCTATGCTACCGGTTCTGGGTTGTGTGTTCATCAGCAGTTGCTAGGGTGTTGCTATGCAATCTATGCTACCAGTTCCATATTTTGTGTCTATCTGCAGTTGCTAGGGTTTTGCTATGCAATCTATGCTACCTGTTCCATATTTTGTGTTGATCATCAGTTGCTAGGGTGTTGCTATGCAATCTATGCCACCGGTTCTGCGTTGTGTGTTGATCAGCAGTTGCTAGAGTGTTGCTATGCAGTCTATGCTACCGGTTCTGAGTTGTTTGTTCATCAGCAGTTACTAGGGTGTTGCTATGCAATCTATGCTACCGGTTCTGAGTTGTTTGTTCATCAGCAGTTGCTAGGGTGTTGCTATGCAGTCTATGCTACCGGTTCTGGGTTGTGTGTTTATCAGCAGTTGCTAGGGTGTTGCTATGCAGTCTATGCTACGGGTTCTGGGTTGTGTGTTCATCAGCAGTTGCTAGGATGTTGCTATGCAATCTATGCTACCGGTTCTGGGTTGTGTGTTGATCAGCAGTTGCTAGGGTGTTGCCATGCAATCTATGCTACCGGTTCCATATTTTGTGTCTATCTGCAGTTGCTAGGGTGTTGCTATGCAATCTATGTTACCGGTTCTGCGTTGTGTGTTGATCAGCAGTTGCTAGGGTATTGCTATGCAGTCTATGCCACAGATTCTGAGTTGTTTGTTCATCAGTAGTTACTAGGGTGATGCTATGCAATCTATGCTACCGGTTCTGAGTTGTGTGTTTATCAGCAGTTGCTAGGGTGTTGCTATGCATTCTATGCTACCGGTTCTAGGTTGTGTGTTGATCAGCAGTTGCTAGGGTGTTGCTATGCAACCTATGCTACGGGTTCTGGGTTGTGTGTTCATCAGCAGTTGCTAGGATGTTGCTACGCAATCTATGCTACCGGTTCTGAGTTGTGTGTTGATCAGCAGTTGCTAGGGTGTTGCTATGCAATCTGTGCTACATGTTCCGTGATTTGTGTTGATCTGCAGTTGCTAGGGTGTTGCTATGCAATCTATGCTAATGGTTCTGAGTTGTGTGTTGATCATCAGTTGCTAGGGTGTAGCTATGCAATCTATGCTACATGTTCGTGATTTGTGTTGATCATCAGTTGCTAGGGTGTTGCTATGCAATCTATGCTACCGGTTCTAAGTTGTGTGTTGATCAGCAGTTGCTAGGGTGTTGCTATGCAATCTATGCTATATGTTTCTTGATTTGTGTTGGTCAGCAGTTGCTAGGGTGTTGCTTTGCAATCTGTGCTACCAGTTCTGAGTTTTGTGTTGATCTGCAGTTGCTAGGGTGTTGCTATGCAATCTATGCTACCAGTTTGGAGTTGTGTGTTGAATTGCAGTTACTATGCAATTTATGCTATCGGTTCTGAGTTTTGTGTTGCTCTGCAGTTTTTAAGGGTTTCTGAATGGTCGGTGTTGTATGGAGTTGCTAGGTTGCTAGTTGCTAGGTTGTTATGCAACTTAGAGGCGGTATGCAGCGTAGTGTATTGCTGCACAATTGCTAGGGTGTTGCTATGTAGTTTGAGGTCTTCTGATTTGTTAGTCTATTGCTGTGCAGTTGCCATGTGATTTCTGAAGCCTTCTGATTTGTTAATGTGTTGCTGTGCAGATGTTAACTGATTGCCTCTTTTATTAACTTCCAGGCATAAAGTCTAGTAATATAAAATAAGCCAGATCATTTCATTTATGTGTGGAGCACATGAACAGCACACGGTTATTACCAAAGTATAATAATTTTTGTTGGAAGTTTGTTCAAATCAAAACCCCTCAGTATGAGAAAAACTAAGTGATGCTTGGCTTCACTAATGAGGTCTGTTGATGAGTGATTTAAGTATTGTTTATAAGCCTCCTGTGTATTGTTTGTATGTTTGAAGGCGCATGGGAGGTTTCATCATGCAGCAGAGGCCTGTATTAAACCCTCTAAGCCTTTAGACATCCAGATCTCACTTACTTTTTAAGGCAGAACCGCATGAATACAGTGGAACTGAGACCCATATTGATGCTGAATCAGGCAAGACCTCCTTAAAAGGTCATCGAGGGTGTAGTCTTCATGCATTTTTGTTGCCCAATAGAAATAAATGCCCCCTGCTCACTTGTAAAGTATTTTCAAATGTAGTGGACGCTGCCAATGGAGAAATATTGAGTAATCGTCATTGAGGATGGGGCGGTTTGTAGGAGAGAGAGCGAAAGAGGTTCAAACATGGTAATATGGTGGAAAGTGTTTGGTGGATATTGGTGTTGGCCGCTGGTTCTGACTCCCGGATCAAAATGATGGGCCGCTTTTCTGCTGAGCTGTCAATCTTCACTCCATCTGCTATAATAAATACAGCATGAGGTTTTTCTGCATGGTCACTCCACTGAAAAATGGCTCAGAGCTTCAGATGTTCTGATTTTCCCTTGAAATAACATTTGCTTTTAATGTGCCTTTTAAAAATACACTTGTTTCAAGCATGGCTGGATAACTTTATACATATGATTATTAAATGGTGTGTGTATATATATATATATATATATATATATATATATATATATATATATATATACAGTATATACAGTATATATACATACACAACAGTTTTGTCTGGTTTTCGAATCTGATAGCCATGCGATATTCACTCTGCGATATACATAGAGTGACAGCAGATGAATAAACTCACTACAATTTGACAAATATTGCAGCTGTTGGACAACAAGATGTACTTTTGAGACTTTTCAGGCAAGAATGTAGTTGTTTAGATTGCAACTATGCAGTTTATTTATAAGGATAGTGCCTATTTAAAATATTTATACTTTCAGAGACACCGCACATTGGCATCCATCAGCCTGTCAAACTGAGCAGAGCAAAGACGGTTGACGTTCAACCAAAATATGGCGACAGAGACCGCATAATAAGCCGTTAGAGGAGAAAAACTCAGAGTAATTTTAAACCACAGCTAATCAAATCATTATAAAACAGGTAAGTGACATTCTAAGTTGATCTCTCTCTTTTGTATGTTGCAGTGCTGTATTTAAACCATGGTAATTGTAGTGTATTGAGTGTGAGATGGGACTCATATCAGGAATGTATGTATTTTGTGTTGGCCACTCTTTGTATAACCCTGAGTTACATCTGTATGTTTCTAATCTTTTCGTTACTGCAGACTAGTTCAGTAAAAAGAAAGAAATAAGAAATGCCCGCATGTGTTCAGTGTTTTTCCTTACCGCAAACTCAACAGTAATCTGGTAGTGTTTGCTTTGCTTTGGCTTTTTCTGGGTTAATTATTGTGATCTCCCGATTGC
>LR812539.1:10615790-10648290 GCA_903798195.1 Danio kyathit
TTTTTTTTTTTGTGCAGTTGGCTTTTCAAAGACAGCCAAAGCAGCATTACATCACAGACATGCAGAGAAAGACCTTAAGGGTTTAAGGTGCAATTTGGGATTGGGCCCTAATGAGTGTGAAGACCTTGATTAGCTGGTTCAGGCATGTTTAATAAGGCTGAACTCTTCAGACTAAAGGCCCTCGAGGAACTGCTTTGGACACCCCTGTGCGTAAGTGCTCATTGTAAGACTTTGAAAATTAATTCAGAATTAAAGGGATATATCACCTTAAAATTAACATTTATTCACTTTTTATTCACATACAGTTGAAGTCCATTTTCGGTTTTGGGTGAAGTATCCCTTTATTTTTAGGAGTGATTTGACTTAAAGGTCAGTAAACTGTCAACAGCAACAAATCTCCAACACCAACAACAGCTCCTCGCCATATTTATAGTCTGTTTCATGTGCCGTTGTATTAGCAGGTCTGTATTTGTAGATGTAGTGTGGGAGAGGACGTGTCTTCACACTCTTAAGGCTGCTTTTCAAAACCATATATCAGGTTTCTCTTTGTTTCCTCCTCTTCTCTACATCCAAGGCAAATGTTCCCCCATCCATATCGTCCTCTTTGGACTGTGTATGTGTGTGTGTTTGTCTGATTTTTGGATGCAGAGACTGTGCAGGAAGCAGAGCCCATGATGACATCACCACCCCTTCGTTCCAGCGCACATCTGGAAATGCTCAAGTTTCAGAGAGAAAGGGAGAACAGCAGGAACGTGAGGGAAAAGTACAAACGATCTTGGCAAATCTTCACCAGCAGCTTGAATAGAGAGAAGAGAGAATAGGAAAGCAAAGAGAAATGGAGGTGGGGTTTCAGGCAAAATCAGAGTATGAACTATGGAGGTGTTGGATCTCTTGTTGATGGGATGTCTTGCAATATTGAACAACTGTTGATATAAAGCGGTTTTGAAGTCGTCAGAATTATTAGCCCTCTTGGATTATTAGCCCCCCTGTATATTCCCCAACCCCCCCCCCCCCCCCCCATTTCTGTTTAACAGAAAGATTTTTTTCAACGCATTTATTTCAGCATAATAGTTTTAATAACTAATTCTTAATAACTGATTTATTTTTCCCTTGCCATGATGACAGCACGTAATATTTGACTAGATATTTTTCAAGATACTAGTATTCAGCTTAAAGGGCCATTTGAAGGCTTAATTAGGTTAACAAGGCAAGTTAGGGTAATAAGGCAAATTATTGTATAACAGTGTTTTGTTCTGTAGACAATCAGAAAATAACATTGCTTAAAAATCACATATTTTACCCCTTTTTTAAGATTTAAGACAAGTCTTTTGTGTCTCCAGAATGTGTCTAAATTTTCAGCTCAAAACACCCATCTGATTATTGATTATACCTTTCAGCATGTTGGATTTTTCTGCTCTGAACACATTGTAGCTGTTTTTGTTGCCTGTGCCTTTAATGCTAGTTCTCCCCGCCCACTGTTTCCGTGTGCCTCAATCTCCACCTTGGCTGCATCAGATAAACATCACAGTAACAGACATGAAGGAAGCAGATCTCACAAAATGTGAGAAATACTACAGTAAGAACTTTCCCAATGAGTATTTGATGTATTTGTTGTGGAGTTAATTCAAGCCTTTCTGCAATGATGAGTCACACACAATGTCATTATAAAGTTCACGTACACAAACACACAAGGCAAGGCAATTCAAAGTGCTTTACATAAACAGGAAAAAAAAAGACAAGTATAAGAAATAAAAAAAATAATAAAAGTGATTTAAAAACAGATTAAAATCTGTTAAAACAAGTTATAAAAGAATGAAAAAAAAAAGATAATAGCATAATCTGTCGGCCTATAGCACAGTGCTCATTCAGTAAAGGCAGAGCTAATCAGATGTGTTTTCAGTCTAGATTTAAATGTGCCTAATGTTGGAGCACATCTGATCATTTCTGGAAGCTGATTCCAGCAGCGGGGGAAGTCGGATTCATCCTGCTTTGACTGAACTCTTGGAATTTCAAATTTATTTGATCCTAATGAGCTGAGTGATCTGTTAGGCTTGTATTCAGTAAGCATATCTGTAATGTATTGAGCTCCTAGGCCATTTAGTGATTTATAGACAAGTAATAATACTTTAAAATCTATTCTGAATGTAATTGGGAGCCAGTGTAAAGACCTGAGAACAGGTGTGATGTGCTCTGATTTCCTGGTTCTGGTCAGCAGCATTCTGGTTGAGCTGCGACTGTCTGTCTTTTTGGGAAGGCCAGTGAGGAGTCCATTACAGTAATCCGCCCTGCTGCTGATCAAAGCATGAACAAGAGTCCTCACTGGGAACAAAGCATCTAATTCTTGCAATGTTTTTGAGATGATAGTATGCTGTAGTTACTGCTTTGACATGACTACTGAAGCTCAGATCTGACTCCAGAATCACATCAAGATTCTTGACCTTATTTTTTGTTGTTGTTTGACTCTCAGAGCCAAGGTACGCATTCACCTTGAGTACCTCATCTCTGTTCCCAAATGCAATGACTTCAGTTTTCTATTTGCTTAACTTAAAGTTTTGGCACATCCAAATGTTAATTTCATCAATGCATTGGCAGCCTGTTCATTTAACTTTGCACAGTTTTTGCACGGCAAATGTGACAGGATACACATTAATATCCACTGCTGTATGGGTATCCGTTATGTTAATGTGCAAAATAAACCTGATTTAACGTCCACAATCCGGGATTGAAGCATCTTCTATTGTAATTGTACTGACATGCGGCTGTGGTGATAAAGACAGTAAAATTTTGAAAACATTTTAAACTTGTAAAACTCTTCTTGATCACATTTGATGATGATTGATGATCACAGAGAGCTGAACAGATCTTTTAATCCTGGTTGCTTTGCGCACGTCTTGTCTTGTTGATATGATTATACGCGTTACTACAGAGAAATGTTAATACGCGGCTGTCAATCAAACCGCACTTCTACATCACGTTACGGTAAGCCTCAAAATGTGAGGGATTTGGAGGAAATAAAAAAAAAGAGAGTCTTTGTCTTTATATCACCCCAATATGACTGTGGACACACTATAACGAGACACAGTTCTGTCCAAACAGGTTACAAAAGATGTTTTTCATCATAGGTGCCATTTAAGGGGGCTAATATTGTTGACCTTAAAATGGTTTTTTAAAAAAACTGCTTTTATTCTAGCTGAAATAAAGCAAATAAGACTTTCTTTAGAAGAAAATATATGGGAAATCCTGTGAAAAATTCCTTTTTCCGTTAAACATAATTTGGAAAATATTCACAGCATTTTTTATTTCATTTTATTTCAACACGGGGAGAACATGCAAACTCCACACAGAAACGCCAACTGACCCAGCCGAAGCTCAAACCAGCGACCTTCTTGCTGTGAGGCAATCCTGCTACCCACTGTGCCACTGTGACACCGTCCAAATAAACAATTTTTTTTCTGATAATCAATTTTTTAGCAAGGATAGTAGACAAAAATTGTGCATTCTGAGAAGAAAGATCTAATAGGTGATATGAGAATGAATATTAGCTTGTGTCAAGCCTCTTCCAAATTCTCACGGCTGATTCTGCTCCTTAAAAAACAGTCAGGCCGAAACAGTGACGATTCCAGAACTTAAACCCAGTTCTGGAGTGTCTCTGAGTGGGTGGGTGGGAATCCTGACAGCTGGCTGGAGGAAATCCTGTTTCCAGTCGACACACTTTTTTTTTTTTTTTTTTTTCCGTCTCACCTCAGAGACATGCACAAACACCTCTCCTGCACCCATTTGGAAACCATTAACTCACGACGACATCCAGTTAAGGAAACCAGCCGTGTCTCCTCCTCTGGTTTCATAAACAAGAGTGTTTCAGAGTGTTAACGAAATGTGACAAATTCACATGTATTTCATCAAATAGCTACATGAGATGGATGAATTTGCTATCTAAAGCTATGGTGCAGTTAAAGAAGTATGGTTGAAATCAGAATTATTAGCCCCCCTGCATATTTTACATTTCTGTTTAACGGAAAGATTTTTTTCAACACATTTCTAAAGATATTAGTTTTACTATCTGATTTCTTTTATCTTTGTCATGATGACAGTACATAATATTTGACTAGATATTTATTAGATATATATTAGATATATATTTTTCAAGATACTAGAATTCAGCTTAAAGGGACATTTAAAGGCTTAACTAGGTTAATTAGGCAAGTTAGAGTAATTAGGCAAGTCATTGTATAACGATAGTTTGTTCTGTAGGCAATAATATTGCTTAAGGGGGCTAATGATACTGACCTCAAAATTGTTTTTCAAAAATTAAAAGCTGCTTTTATTTGAGCTGAAATAAAACAAATAATACTTTGTGCAGAAGAAAAAACATTGTAGGAAATACTGTTAAAAATTTCTTGCTTTGTTAATCATAGTTATGGAAATATGTAAAAAAGTAAAAATTTACAGGAGGGCTAATATACGTGACTTCAGTTGTAAATCAACTTTTATAAAATGATTTAAGCAGCATTCAAACATAATAAAGTTGAAAGCCAAAACCAATATGTGAATTAATAGCAGAATTAATGTGTTTGGCATATCAAGAGCTGGTATGCTCTGTAAGTGTGAGTAAAGGGTTCGTATGGGGACCAGGAGAGTTTATATCTGCAGTGCTTTTTGTGGCCACTAGTGGGCAGATTTTCCTCAAACTCCACAGAGGGGTCATGTGATAAGCACTGCAAATGAAATCATTACCACACAGGCGGCATCTGTTTTTCTTTCTTTCTTCTTTTTCTGCTTTATCGTGTTTCCCACAATGGATTTGTTTGTTAAAAAAAGTACATTACATGTAGTCTTCAGTCACAAGCACATCAAATGTGATTATAATCTAAATCTGTACTGAGAATGCATTGCTTTCCATTCAACTTTCATGCTTTTATTTATTTTTTTGAACGTTTTAAATTTATGATTCCTAATTGTGTTTGGGTGCTTTTTGAGTTCATACACAGTGTTACTTATGAGACATGCATCATCCACTCCCTTACATGATTATATATTTGAAATAGAGGCCAAGAAACTTTCATCTTTTGCTTTTTGTTTGTGTACAGAGTACATGGGAAAAACTAGGGAATAAAATTAGTCACTGCAACCATAAGCAATGAATCTCTTTACGCTACAAAAAAAGGAGATGCTGTGGTGCCGACAGCTCGGTTGACACTAACGCTTGCATTCTCTCATTTTTTTGGCCAATATCTTTCCTCGGCTCTCCAAATCTGCACGTTTCTGGATAAACTAACTCATTCATGGTTCATTGTTTTTTTTTTCTCTTCACCCCCTCTCAAAGGCAACTCACAAATGTGAAAGCACATGCACTTCTTCTGTAGTCTGAGAGAAAGAGATGGTGAAATGATTTGCTTGACCCACGGGATAAGGTGGAAAGAATGCACCACAGCTGGTCAACACGTTAAAGAGGAGAGAGAGGGAAAAAAGCAGAGGGAGAGCAAAAGAGGGAGCGAAAGAAGGGCTGATGGGGGGTGGGTTGCTTATTTGTGTCATTTTTTCCACATTCTTGTTCTGTGACCAATCCAGCCGCCAGTCCAGATCTCAGCCACCCGTTCTGTCTCATTTTTCCGTCTGTCTCTCGCTCCAGGGGTCCTCCGTGATGTCGTCTCTGAGGGGGCAGAACGATGCCCGGCTGGAGTGCTCCATGTAGGGATTCCCCTGCGTCTGCACTTTTGGTGATTCACATTTAGCTATTTGATCGTGTAACTACACTTTTCAGGCAGCTTGGAGGGGGTTCTGGAAAATTCACATTGTTCACTGTTGGTTCTAGAGGTTATACTCTAGCTATTGGTTCTAGAATGTTCATTGTCAGACTTTCGGAGGATAAACATGGGTTCTAAGGATTATACAGTACACTCACAATTGGGTGCCTAAAGTCGCTCATGGAGGGCCGGTGTCCCAGAGTTTGGACACTCCTGTTTTAGAATATGTACATGGTTGCCTGTCAGTTATTCAAGTTTCATGGCGATAAATGTGGGCTCTAAGGGTTATACACTCACAATTGGTTCTAGAACATTCAAGTTTGACTGTCAGTTCTACAACTTTCAGTGATTAAATGTAGGTTCTAAGGGTTGTACACTTACTGTTGGTTCTAAAACATTCAGAAGTTAAATGCGGGGTGGGTTGCTTATTTGTGTCATTTGTTTCCACATTCTTGTTCTGTGACCAATAAAGCTGCCAGTCCAGATCTCACCCACCCGTTCTGTCTCATTTTTCCGTCTGTCTCTCGCTCCAGGGGTCCTCCGTGATGTCGTCTCTGAGGGGGCAGAACGATGCCCGGCTGGAGTGCTCCATGTAGGGATTCCCCTGCGTCTGCACTTTTGGTGATTCACATTTAGCTATTTGGTCGTGGAACTACATTTTTCAGGCAGCTTGGAGGGGGTTCTGGAAAATTCACATTGTTCACTGTTGGTTCTAGAGGTTATACTCTAGCTATTGGTTCTAGAATGTTCATTGTCAGATTTTCGGAGGATAAACATGGGTTCTAAGGATTATACAGTACACTCACATTTGGGTGCCCAAAGTCGCTCATGGAGGGTCGGTGTCCCAGAGTTTGGACACTCCTGTTTTAGAATATGTACATGGTTGCCTGTCAGTTATTCAAGTTTCATTGCGATAAATGTGGGCTCTAAGGGTTATACACTCACAATTAATTCTAGAACATTCACATGGTTGACTGTCAGTTCTACAATTTTCAGAGATTAAATGTGGGTTCTAAGGGTTGTACACTTACTGTTGGTTCTAAAACATTCAGAAGTTAAATGCGGGGTGGGTTGTTTATTTGTGTCATTTGTTTCCACATTCTTGTTCTGTGACCAATAAAGCTGCCAGTCCAGATCTCACCCACTCGTTCTGTCTAATTTTTCCATTTGTCTTTTGCGCCAGGGGTCCTCCGTGATGTTGTCTCTGAGGGGGCAGAACGATGCCCAGCCGCAGTGCTCCATGTAGGCATTCCCCTGCATCTGCACTTTTGGCGATTCACATTTAGCTATTTGGTCGTGAAACTACACTTTTCAGGCAGCTTGGAGGGGGTTCTGGAAAATTCACATTGTTCACTGTTGGTTCTAGAATGTTCATTGTCAGTTTTACAACATTCAAGGGGTTAAATGTGGGTTCTAAGGATTACACACTCACTGTTGGTTCTAGGGGTTATACTCTCGCTATTGGTTCTAGAATGTTCATTGTCAGACTTTTAGAGGATAAACATGGGTTTTAAGGATTATACACTCACAATTGGGTGCCCAAACTCGCTCCTGGAGGGCCGTTGTCCTGCAAAGTTTAGTTCCAACCCCAATCAGACACACATGGGCAAGCTAATCAAGCTCTTAATAGGCTTTCTAGAAACATCCTTGCAGGTGTGTTGAGGCAAGTTGGAGCTAAAATCTGCAGGACACTAGCTCTCCAGGACCGAGTTTGGACACCCCTGTTCTAGAACATTTACATGGTTGCCTGTCAGTTATTTAACCTTTATGGGGATAAAGGTGTTTTCTAAGGGTTATACACTCACAATTGGTTCTAGAACATTCACATGGTTGACTGTCAGTTCTACAACTTTCAGAGGTTAAATGTGGGTTTTAAGGTTTATACACTTACTGTTGGTTCTAGAACATTCTAATGGTTGACTCAATTCTAAAACATTTAGAAGTTAAATGGGGGGTGGGTTGCTTATTTGTGTCAATTTTTTTCCACATTCTTGTTCTGTGACCAATCCAGCCGCCAGTCCAGATCTCACCACCAATTCTCTCTCATTTTTCTGTCTGTCTCTCGCTCCAGGGGTCCGTGATGTCGTCGAACGATGCCCGGCTGGAGTGCTCCAAGTAGGGATTCCCCTGCATCTGTACTTTCAGTGCTATATGCATCTTTAGCATTTTGGTCGTGGAACTACACTTTTCAGGCAGCTTGGAGGGGGTTCTGGAAAATTCACATTTTCACTGTTGGTTCTAGGTGTTATTCTCTCGCTATTGGTTCTAAAATATTTATTGTCAGTTTTACAGTGTTCAAGGGGTTAAATGTGGGTTCTAAGGGTTACACACTCACTGTTGCTTCTAGGGGTTATACCAGGGATGGGCAAACTTGATCCTGGAGGGCCGGTGTCCCTGCAGACTTTTGCTCCAACCCTAATCAAACCCACCTGGCTGCAGCTTTCTAGTGATCTTGAAGACACTGATTAGTGTGTTCAGGTGTGTTGGAGCAAAAATCTGCAGGGACACCGGCCCTCCAGGGTCAAGTTTGCCCATCCCTGGGTTATACTCTCACTATTGGTTATAGAATGCTTATTGTCAGTTCTATGACTTTTGGAGGATAAGCATAGGTTCTAAGGATTATACACTCACTGTTGGTTCTAGAGTATTCACATGGTTGCTTGTCAGTTATCCAGCTTTTATGGGGATAAATGTGGGTTCTAAGGGTCATACACACCATTGGTTCTAGAACATTCACATGGTTAACTGTCAGTTCTACAACTTTCAGAGGATAAATGTGGGTTCTAAGGGTTACATACTGTTGGTTCTACTCTAGCACATACACTTTGGTGGACTGTCAGTTCAACAACTTTCAGAGGGTAATTATGTGTTCTAAGGCTTATACTCTTACTATTGGTTCTAGAACATTCACAAGGTTGATTGTTCTACGACTTTCAGAGGATAAATGTGGGTTCTAAGGATTATACACTCACTGTTAGTTCTAGAACATTCACATGGTTGCCTGTCAGTTCTACAACTTTCAGAGATTAAATGTGGGTTCTAAGGGTTGTACACTTACTGTTGGTTCTAGAACAGTCTAATGGTTGAATCAATTCTAAAACATTCAGAAGTTAAGTGGGGGGTGGGTTGCTATTTTGTGTCATTTTTTTCCACATTCTTGTTCTGTGACCAATCCAGCCGCCAGTCCAGATCTCACCCACCCGCTCTGTCCCATTTTTCCGTCTGTCTCTCGCTTCAGGGGTCCTCCGTGATGTCGTCTCTGAAGGGGCAGAGCCCAATGGTGAGTTGAATGGTTCACCTGCATCTGCACTTTTGGTGATTCACATTTAGCTATTTAATCATGGAACTGCGCTTTTCAGGGAGCTTGAAGGGGGTTCTGGAAAATTCACATTGTTCCCTGTGGTTTCTAGGGGTTATACTCTCGCTATTGGTTCTAGAATGTTCATTGTCAGTTTTACAACGTTCAAGGGGTTAAATGTGGGTTCCAAGGGTTACACACTCACAATTGGCTCTAGAACATTCACATGGTTGGCTGTCAGTTCTACATCTTCCAGAGGATAAATGTGGGTTCTAAGTGTTACATACTCAGTTTTTTCTACTCTAGAACATTCACATTGGTTGGACTGTCAATTCAACAACTTAGTTAGTTGTGTGTTCTAAAAGTTATACGTTTACTATTGGTTCTAGAACATTCACAAGGTTGACTGTCAGTTCTACAACTTCCAGGACAACAAATGTAAGATTTAAGTTTTTTACTATTGGTTCTAACATTCACATGGTTTTTTTTTTTTTTTAAGATTTATTTTTTGCCTTTTGCGTTTATTAAGTGGATATGACAGTAATGAGACAAGAAGTGAAGTGGGAGAGTGAGAGGGGGTAGGGACGGGAAATGTCCTCGAGCCGGGATTCGAACTCGGGACGCCCTGAAGTGCTACTGCACCATATGTCGACGCGCTATCCATTAGGCTATTGCGCCGACAAACATTCACATGGTTGACTGTTCTATGACTTTCTGAGGATAAATGTGGGTTCTAATGGTTATACACTCACTGTAGGTTCTACTCTAGAACATTCACATTGGTAGACTGTCAATTCAACAACTTTCAGAGGTTAGTTATCTTTCAGAGTGGGTTCTAAGGGTTATACACACTTGGTTCTACTCTAGAACATTACAATGTTGACTTCTAAAACTTTCCGAGGATAAATGTGGGTTCTAAAGGTTATATGCTCACCGTTGGTTCTACACTAAAACTTTCACATGGTTGACTGTCAATTCTGCAACTTTCAGAGATTAAATTTGGGTTTTAAAGGTTAAACCCTTACTATTAGTTCTAGAACATTCACAAGGTTGACCGTTCTATGACCTTCAGAGGATGAACATGGGTTCTGATGATTATACACTCACTGTTGGTTCTAGAGCATTCACATGCTTGAGTGGCAGTTCTTTATTTTTCATGAGGATAAATGAGGGTTCTAAGGGTTATACACTTGCTATTCATTCTAGAACACTGACTTCTGAAGTTCTACCATTTATAGAGGCATATGTGTGCCCTAACGGGTTATATACTCACTATTGATACAAAAAAAACATACGGTTCATTGTCATTATACAATTTTCATAACGTAAATGTGGTTTCTATGGGGTATAGTTCTTACTACTGTTTCTAGGACGAGACTGTCTGTTGGGTTCTACGAGTTATACGTTCACTATTGGTTCAAGAACATCTACATGCTTGACTCAATTCTACAACTTTCAGAGGATAAATGTGGGTTCTAAGGGTTATACACTTACTGTTGGTTCTACTCTAGAACCTAGAACTGGTTGACTGTCAGTTCTACAACTTTCAGAAGATACATTTGGGTTGTATGAAATTCAGATGGTTGGCTGTTATATAAATAGTATACATTTCAAGTTAATAAATGTGGGTTCTAGAACATTCATGTAAGTTATACAGCTTTCAGCAAAATAAATATGGGCTTAAAGGTTATATACTTGCTATCAGTTACTGAACAATAAAAACTAAATAACTAGCTATTCACACGTTTCTCTTTTAGTTCTGGAACATCAAGGTGAATGCATGTGGGATTTAGAACCTAGCCATGGTAATTTTAAGGAATACTCACATTATTTGTTGTTTAATTGAGAATATTTATAAGACCCTAAAACTTGTTTCTTATCGTCACTGTATGTGTCCATAAGATGGAAGTAAGAGTTTTGTTCAGCTGCTGTTTCTAGCTGGGCAACATCTTGCAGGAATGTCATATATTTGGAAAGAAATGTTACAAAGTGTTCAGACTGTAAAACAATATTTCTTTATTTCCTAATGGTGCATTAACTACTTCTCAGCAGTCATATCCAGACATACCAGCTTGATCTCCAGTCATATTTGTGAGTTATATTTCGAACAAACCAACCAAGTCCAAAAACACCTCCATCATTAAGCTGTCTAACCTCTAGATCTCTCTTGTTCTTCCTTTTTCACGTCAATCACTTGGGAAAAAGAAAGACGATTAAGCTTTAGGGTGAAGAGGCTGGTAGGGGAGGCTGGAAGTCTTTGTCCCAGGGCATGATCCTTCTGTCTGGAATGGCTCAACAGGAAAACATCCCTACTCATGATTCAATATCAGCAACCCCCCTTTAAAACGTATGGGTCATTTCTGAGAGGTCAGTGTGTGTGTATGTCTACTGGTTTTGGTGGTTTACAAGGACAAAAATTTGTATGATGACATGGGTACGACCAAGGTGTACTCTATTTTGGTGGTTTACGAGGACATGCCCTTTGTGCTCATAAATCAAAATGCTTAATCATACTTAACTGGATCTTTTGGCGTTGAAAATTTGCCATGTGAAGGTTTGGTTTAGGGGCAATGCCAAAAAATAAGTGTTTTTGACAGTGTAAAATACATTATGCTTATGGAAAGTCCTCATAATTCACCAAAACCAATGTGTGTGTGGATTGCTGATGTCCCCATTTCTCAAAAGGCTTATAAATAATAATATTTTTTGAGTGTGGGTTTTCAGAAAGTAAAAATGCACACAGCTTTTTTTCAAGGTGTTGGGGTATGGCAATAGAAAATACAGTTTGTACAGCATAAAAGCAATGGAAATTTGTTGAATGTCACCACAATTAATTAAAAAAAACCCGTATTTTTATGTGTGTTTGTTAATGTTTAAAGAATCTTTCTGAAAAAAGACTTCAATCTACTCTAGACACACTAACCCAGAGACTAGCAGTTTAATGAAGTAATTCTGCAAAACTGGACCATGTATAAACAACGTTTGGCAGTAAATCAGAACATATCCGGACGCTGACACATCAACCAAAGCGTTACACGTGTTTACCCCCACGTTTCTCCACTATCTCATTGACTTTCCATATGCGTCTCCCCCCTTTTTTTCCTCACGGTTGATCCTGGGGTTTTAGGAGTCGCTTAATAATGGAAAAAAAAAAGCCAGAGAATATTTTCCAGTTCTCAAAACCCCAGAGCCCTCAGTGATTTTATGGAGTGAGTCAGGCTGTCTGCTGAAATGAGAGTTAGAGAGGGGGTGCGAATGAAAAGGAAAAAAAGGACAAAAAGAAGCTGATTGTCTTCATACAGTAGGAGAAAACATGAGGATCTGTTGTTTCATTCTTTCCTTCACTTCACATCAATTGTTTCTGACAGTCTTGTTTCTATTGAAGTTGAATGTTCTGTCTTTGATTCTCAATCTTTCTCTTTCTTTCTCTCTCTCTGGAAGTTTGCCATAGATTTCTTGGCCCTGTTGTCCGACATAAGGGTTGTGAGCAAGAAAGAGATTAAATGTATAAGGAACACAAGGTCAACTGAATTCTACTGTTGAAAGAAGTCTTCCATGGTCATGCACTGTAAAATGCAAATTGTTGACTTTATATTAAAAAGAGGGAGTAAACCCACTGCTTTCAAAGCGATTAGTTGACTACTTTAAAAAGTGAGCAAACCCATTGCTTTCAAAGCGATTAGTTGACTACTTTAAAAAGTGAGCAAACCCATTGCTTTCAAAGCGATTAGTTGACTACTTTAAAAAGTGAGCAAACCCATTGCTTTCAAAGCGATTAGTTGAATTTAAAAGAGTGAGTAAACTGGTTGTTTTCAAAGCAATTAGTTGACTACTTTGAAAACAACCGGTTTACTCACTCTTTAAAAGCCATTAGTTGACTTTAAAAAGTGAATAAACCCATTGCTTTTGAAGCGATTAGTTGACTTTAAAAAGCAAGTAAACCCATTGCTTTTGAAGTGATTATTTGAGTTAACTTTAAAAAGTGTTAACCTGTTGCTTTCAAAGCTAACTTTAAAAGTGAGTAAAGCTGTTGTTTTCAAAGCGATTAGATGACTTTACTTTAAAAAGTGAACCCATTGCTTTTAACACGATTAGTTGACTTTACTTAAGTGAGTAAACTCATTGCTTTCGTAGCAATTAATTGACTTGTCTTTAAAATAGTGAGTAAACCTGTTGCTTTTAAATAGATTAGTTGACTTTACTTTGAAATAGTGAGTAAACCCATTCCTTTTAAAGCAATTAGTTCACTTGACTTTAAAATAGTGAGTAAACCTGTTGCTTTTAAACCGATTAGTTGACTTTAAAATAGTGAGTAAACCTGTTGCTTTTAAACCGATTAGTTGACTTTAAAATAGTGAGTAAACCTGTTGCTTTTAAACCGATTAGTTGACTTTAAAATAGTGAGTATACCTGTTTCTTTTAAAGCGATTATTCATTCATTCATTTTCTTTTCAGCTTAGTCCCTTTATTAGTCCGGGATCGTCACAGCGGAATGAACCGGCAACTTATCCAGCACATGTTTTACGCAGCGGATGCCCTTCCAGCCGCAACCCATCTCTGGGAAACATCCATACACACTCATTCACACTCATACACTACGGCCAATTTAGCCTACCCAATTCACCTGTGCCGCATGTCTTTGGACTGTGGGGGAAACCGGAGCACCCGGAGGAAACCCACGCGAACGCAACACAGAAACGCTAACTGACCCAGCCGAGGCTCGAACCAGGGACCTTCTTGCTGTGAGGTGACAGCACTACCTACTGCGCCATTGCGTCGCCTTTAAAGCGATTAGTTGACTTTAAAAAAGTGAGTAAACATGTTGCTTTTAAAGTGAATAGTTGACTTTACTTTAAAAAGTGAGTAAACCTGTTTCTTTTAAAGCGATTAGTTGATTTAAAAAAGTGAGTAAACCCATTGCTTTTGGAGCGATTAGTTGACTTTAAAAAGTGAGCAAACCCATTGCTTTCAAAGCATTTAGTTGACTTTAAAATAGTGAGTAAACCTGTTGCTTTTAAAGCGATTAGTTGACCTTACAGAATGAGTAAACCTGTTTTTTTAAAGCGATTAGTTGACTTTACTTTAAAAAGTGAGTAAACCTGTTTCTTTTAAAGCGATTAGTTGATTTAAAAAAGTGAGTAAACCCATTGCTTTTGGAGCGATTAGTTGACTTTAAAAAGTGAGCAAACCCATTGCTTTCAAAGCATTTAGTTGACTTTAAAATAGTGAGTAAACCTGTTGCTTTTAAAGCGATTAGTTGACCTTACAGAATGAGTAAACCTGTTTTTTTAAAGCGATTAGTTGACTACTTTAAAAAGTGAGTGAACCCATTACAAAACCATACTGTAATACCATGATTGTACAATAGTGCAAAATACTATGATAGTAGCACCATATTACAAAAGCAAGATAATATGATATTACCATAGAACAGTGCATTTCTGAATTGCAAAATAATGTCCAAAATAATACCATGATTCATGTTCAAAATACCACAATAATAACATTGCTCCCTTCCGAAATACAATGTAAATACTGAGGTATGTGTACAAATACTATGATGGTACAATATCAATGTACTGTATTATATCCCAAGTCTCAGCCACCCCCACCAAGAAAAAAAATTTACTGTACCATGGCACATCAGAAATACGGTGTTAATAACATTGTGCATGCCCAAATTACCACAATAAATACCACAGTAAAAGTGAAAAATACCATGGCTTTTGTGACCGCAAGCTATTTCAATTACTGAATGTATAAAAACATTCCTGTTCCATTGCAGATGACTGAGAAAACATTTTCTTGTTTTATGTACATTTAAATCAGTTTGTTTGTTATATTATCCCCTTTTAGCGCTACAGAAACTTTCCCTGTATCCAGCAAACTATGGTAGACAGTAAAACATTATATGACAAAAAGATGTCAAATATTATGTACTGTCATCATGGCAAATATAAAATAAATCAGTTTATAGAAATTAGACTTATTGCCATTGCCAGCAATAAGTCAGCCTTGTTTCCAGAGCATGTTGGACATGGCAGGGCTGCCCTTTGTCACCAGTTCTGTTCATAATTTTTATGGACAGATTTTCAAAGCACAGCCTAGGGCTGGAGGGGGTCTGGTTCAGGTACCACAGGATTTCATCTCTGTTATTCGCAGATGATGTTGTTCTGTTGGCTTCATCGAGCATGGACCTACAGCATGCACTGGGGCAGTTTGCTGCTGAGTGTGATGCGGCTAGGATGAGAATCAGAACCTCCAAGTCCGAGGCCATGGTGCTCTCCCGGAAAAAGGTGGTTTGCCATCTTCAGGTTGGAGGAAAGTCCTTACCCCAGGTGGAGGAGTTCAGGTATCTTGGGGTTTTGTTCAGGAGTAAGGGAAGGATGGAGCTTGAGGATTGGTGCAGCAGCAGCAGTATTGCAGTCAATGTATCAGTCTGTTGTGGTAAAGAAGGAGCTGAGCTGAAAGGCAAAGCTCTCAATTTACCAGTCAATCGACGTTCCTACTCTCACCTATGGTCATGAGCTTTGGGTCATGACTGAAAGGACAAGATCTCGGATACAAGCGTAGGAAATGAATTTCCTTCGCAGAGTGGCAAGGTGCACCCTTATTGATAGGGTGAGAAGCTCTGTCACCCGGGAGGAGCTCGGAGTGGAGCCGCTGCTCCTCCACATTGAGAGAAGTCAGCTGAAGTGGCTTGGGCATCTGTTTCAGATGCCTCCTGGACACCTACCTTGGGAGGTGTTCCAGGCATGTGCCACAGGGAGGAGGCTTCATGGAAAAACCAGGACACGCTGGAGGGACTATGTCTCTTGGCTGGCCTGGGAACGACTCGGGATCCCCCTGGAGGAAGTCTCTGGAGAGAGGGAAGTCTGGGGTTCTCTCCTAAGACTGCTGCCCTCACGACCTTGCCTCGGAAAAGAGGAAGAAAATTAGATGAATTGAGAAATGAGTTAAAACTATTATGTTTAGAAATGTGTTGAAAAAAAAAACTTATTTCCGTTTAACAGAAGTTGAGGAAAAAATATACAGTGGGGCTAATTCAGAAGGGCTAATAATTCTGACTTCAACTGTATGTCAAGTGCTTGTTTTACTTCTTTATTCTTTTTCAGTTGTCATCTGAGAGAGTCTTCAATGGCCCTCTGTAGTCTGGAATGTTCTGTCAGGTCTCTCTGAAAGAAAAAAAAACAGCAGAAGGAAAGTTGTACTGCATTAAAATGTCATAAATCAGGATTAATGTCACACCTGCTGACATCCAAATGACACACGGGTCCCTAGACCAAGGCTTTTAAAATATAGGAGCGCTTCAGTGGACGTGTGTGTGTATGTGTGTGTTCCAGGGCGGTAATCCAGAGGAATCTGTTCAAAATCTGATCTGTGATTTACTCTGCTGTTGTGTCAGTGTCCCGGGCTGACAGTGGCCATTACTGAGCCCCAAACGAGCACAGGCTCTCCCAGCGCACCCGCAGCCCGCCGGACTCAAGAGCAGCTGATTACAGGTTTACACCGCAATCGCGCGCCATGTTTTCTTTACTGTCGGCTGTGAAGTTTCCCTCCGCACAAATGGCAGTGCTGGTTTTATGGTAAAGAGTGGTGAGGTATAGACTGTCAGACTGACCACATCGCTCTCATTTGACTCGTTCTCACTTTATATTCACTTGTAGGAAGATACTAAAACGAAAAACAAAACTGTGATTATCTTATATAGGGGGAATCATGGGGAAATGTGCAAAAAGAGAAGAATATGAAGGAAAAATTTGATATTTTAACTATCTAACTGGAATTTTCTTTTACTTAGTAAATTAGTTAAAAAATTAAATAAAATATAAAAATAGTAAATTTTTATAACTGAATTATAAGGATTCTCATTCATTGATACGCATGTATTTTATTTTATTTTTTAAATAATTTTATTTATTGTATAATCTATATTGCAAAGCCTTTATACATGACGGTGCTATATGTTTTACTACATAAATTACTGTACTATACTAAAAATATTGTTTTAATTAAATTAATATGCCACACTACATTACAACAAATATGCTACACTAAAACAATTCTTGCTGACTAATTTTTTTTAGTTGAATCAAATAAGTTTTTTTTAGTAATCTTAACTTCAGTCAAACTGACTAAAAATATTAAGTTATACTTTGTCTATCTATCTATCTATCTATCTGTATGTGTGTATATGAGCAATATCACATGAGTAGCAGTGCGATATGGTTGTATATTGGTACTGGTGGGAGGCGGGTGAGTCTCAAAAACCCTTTTGTACGAGGAACTACTTTCTTCCGCCACTCATTCAAATCTGCAGCTGATGTCGGAACAGCAGAAACCATTGCCTGTTCAGAAATGTCACTTTAGAGCTAATATTTAAATGATTCTCTAGCGTAATGTCTAAAGTGATGATAAAACAGGGGATTTTTCTCACATTTTAAGATTAAAAGGCTGAACGGCATGAAATGCCATCAGTCTACAGAGATTTCCCAGTATTTCTCTGTTACAATCGGGATATCACAATAATTAACCCTGAAAAAGCCAAAGCAAAGCAAACACTACCAGATTACTATGGTGTAAATACAGCACTGCAACATACAAAAGAGAGAGATCGACTTAGAATGTGACTTACCTGTTCTGTAATGATTTGTTCAGCTGTAGTTTGAAACGTACACTAAAAAAATGCTGTTTTTCTACCCTACAGCAGCAATATTTGTCAAACTGTAGTCCACTGTTTGCCACTCGTGTGCCGGAGTAATACACAAGGGTGAAGAGGCTGTACGAGTGTTGATATTACTTTAATATCTCATGGCTATCAGCCAATCAGATTCGAGAACCAGACAGAACTGGTGTGTGTGTATATATATATATATATATATATATATATATATATATATATATATATATATATATATATATATATACATATATATATATATATATATATATATACATATATATATATATATATATATATATATATATATATATATATATATATATATATATATATATATATATATATATATATATATATACAGGGAGTGCAGAATTATTAGTTGTATTATTAAGTTGTATTTTTGAGGATTAATTTTGTTATTGAACAACAACCATGTTCTCAATGAACCCAAAAAACTTATTAATATCAAAGCTGAATATTTTTGGAAGTAGTTTTTAGTTTGTTTTTAGTTTTAGCTATTTTAGGAGGATATCTGTGTGTGCAGGTGACTATTACTGTGCAGAATTATTAGGCAACTTAACAAAAAACAAATATATACCCATTTCAATGATTTATTTTCACCAGTGAAACCAATATAACATCTCAACATTCACAAATATACATTTCTGACATTCAAAAACAAAACAAAAACAAATCAGTGATCAATATAGCCACCTTTCTTTGCAAGGACACTCAAAAGCCTGCCATCCATGGTGAACGGATCAAAACACTGACAGAATCCATCAACATTGCGTGCAGCAGCAACCACAGCCTCCCAGACACTGTTCAGAGAGGTGTACTGTTTTCCCTCCTTGTAAATCTCACATTTGATGAAGGACCACAGGTTCTCTTTGGGGTTCAATCCAGGTGAACAAGGACGCCATGTTATTAGTTTTTCTTCTTTTAGACCCTTTCTTACCAGCCACGCTGTGGAGTACTTGGTGTGATGGAGCATTGTCCTGCATGAAAATCATGTTTTTCTTGAAGGATGCAGACTTCTTCCTGTACCACTGCTTGAAGGTGTCTTCCAGAAACTGGCAGTAGGACTGGGAGTTGAGCTTGACTCCATCCTCAACCCGAAAAGGCCCCACAACCTCATCTTTGATGATACCAGCCCAAACCAGTACTCTACCTTCACCTTGCTGGCGACTGAGTCGGACTGGAACTCTTTGCCCTTTACCGATCCAGCCACGGGCCCATCAAGACTCACTCTCATTTCATCAGTCCATAAAACCTTAGAAAAATCAGTCTTGAGATATTTCTTGGCCCAGTCTTGACGTTTCAGCTTGTATGTCTTGTTCAGTGGTGGTCGTTTTTCAGCCTTTCTTACCTTGGCCATGTCTCTGAGTATTGCACACCTTGTGCTTTTGGGCACTCCAGTGATGTTGCAGCTCTGAAATATGGCAAAACTGGTGGCAAGTGGCATCTTGACATCTTGGCAGCTGCACGCTTGACTTTTCTCAGTTCATGGGCAGTTATTTTGCGCCTTGGTTTTTCCACACGCTTCTTGCGACCCTGTTGACTATTTTGAATGAAACGCTTGATTGTTCGATGATCACGCTTCAGAAGCTTGGCAATTTTAAGAGTGCTGCATCCCTCTGCAAATATCTCACTATTTTTGACTTTTCGGAGCCTGTCAAGTGCTTCTTTTGACCCATTTTGCCAAAGGAAAGGAAGTTGCCTAATAATTATGCACACCTGATATAGGGTGTTGATGTTATTAGACCACACCCCTTCTCATTACAGAGATGCACATCACCTAATATGCTTAATTGGTAGTTGGCTTTCGAGCCTATACAGACTAGAGTAAGACGACATGCATAAAGAGGATGCTGTGGTCAAAATACTCATTTGCCTAATAATTCTGCTCTGCCTGTATATATATATATATAAATAAATAAATATGTGTGTGTGCATATGTGTATATAAGTTATGTACTATGTTGTTGTTTTTATAATTTACATTTAGTACTAAGAATTGCATGTTTTGACATTTACATAAATTGGAAACAATATGTGCCTAATTTGTCATAAAAGTTATTTCACTGTGTTAAAAAACAAACATACAACAAATATAATTTAAATTTATTGAAAAGTAAAACATGACTTGACTTCTGTGAGATATTACTGTGATTAATGAACGTCTCTTATGCAATGCAGGAAATGTAGTTTTCTGCTGTAATCTAATCCTGTTTCTCGTTCTCCTCTCGTCCTCCTCTTATTTGTCTTTTCTGCCTGTCTGATTCTCCGTTTCACACCAGTTCCCGTTTGCCTGTGGAAAAACAAAAAAAGTTTTGGAAACCCTCAATAGTTCCAGGAAAACTGACTTTACATTCACTGAGGAGGGGAGTGTGAGGTCTTTCCCGCCATCATATCAGAGGAGTCCCCAGCATTAAACGTGTAAATATTTCAGCTCTATATGCCACGTGATGCATTTTATCTGTCTGTCTCACTTCTTGGCCTTTCTTTTATAACTTTCATGTGTGGTTCTGTTCCAGCAGCCATCCATCCACTATGTCCCGCCCCCTGCGCTGTGATTGGCTGTTACCGGGGATTCAGGTGTGCTCTCATTGGCTCGGTTTAACGTAAAGCTCCAGGTGAAATAGCAGAGCTCCAGTCATGCTGCAAACACAGGCACACACATTCCCAAAAACAGAACAAATCACACACCCACACTGAGAAAGAAATGCAAAAACTGCAAAATCTGGAGCGCTGTTGAGAAGAAACTGTACTGGCAGAGACACATGTGCAGAAAAGTGAGTGAGAGAGGAGGAATGGGGTTTGTTCTGTGCGTTCACCATGCGTCCCCCACCCTCCTGCTGGACCATGCAGAGCTCAGATGATGTCAGAGAGAGAGAGGGAGCACATATGTTTCTGCTGTTACAGCAACCGTATGGAGAAAGAAAGAGAGAGGAGGGGGCGAGAGAGTTATCAGAGACTACAGGGGCTGAAGGAACTTCTGGGTGGATTCTGTCTGTCAATAACCACGCCCACATTCCACAAACCACGCCCACATTCCATAAGCCTCGCCCACGCATTACTGTACTGGATGTCAAGGAAGGGAATTCTCAGTCCTTTTTATCTTTGTTTTAGTGTCAAGAGAGCTGTTTTAAATATGTCAGCTTATGCTGTTTAGTAGTTAAAATAGTTGGTTACAATTAAATAAACAAATAATAAATAAAAAATATAAGTTGGTACTCAAAGTTTTTCTTATTGTTATTTTTTTACCGTATTATTTGGTGGATATGTTTAAAAGATTGGCATCTATTTTAGTATTAGTTTAGTATTAGTAATATTAAAGGTGCCTTATAAGGAAAATCTGTAGACCTTCTGTAGGTCTTATAAGGCACCTTTAATATTACTAATATTTAAAATAGATGCCAATCTTTTAAAAATATCCACCAAATTTATCCACTATGCCTAGGTCCTAGGCATAGTGGAATAATAAAAGAAGAGAAATGGCCATAGCGTGAGCCCTATTCTTTTCTCATTCTCATGTAAAATCCACGAATGTAAATCCACAGTGGACAAGAGGATGATCAGAACACAAAGCAGACTGTTGCGTGACTTTCTTGTCATGAGCTGGTTTGGGCTGATTCTTGCTGGACATAAGCTGGATTAAGTTGGTTCTTGCTGGTTTGGGCTGCGTCTTTGCTGGTCATGTGCTGATTTGAAGTGGTTCTTGCTGGTTTAAGCTGATTTGTGCTTGTCATGAGCTGGTTTGAGCTGATTCTTGCTGGTAATGAGCTGGTTTAAACTGGTTCTTTTCTGGTCATGTGCTGGTTGAAGCTGGTCATTAGCTGGTTTAAGTTGGTTCTTGCTGTTTTGAGCTGGTTCTTTTCTGGTCATGTGCTGGTTTAAGCTGGTTATTGCCTGTCATTAGCTGGTTTAAGTTGGTTCTTGCTGGTCATGAGCTATTTCTTGATGGACATGAGCTGGTTTAAGCTGGTTATAAATAAAGCAAATAATAAATAAAAAATATAAGTTGGTGCTCAAAGTGTTTCTTGTTGTCAATGTTGATTTTTTTTTTTTTATTATTTTTTGACTATTATTTGGTGGACATGTTTAAAAGATTGGCATCTATTTTAAGTATTAGAATTATTAAAGGTGCCTTATAAGGAAAATATAGATATGCCTAGGCAAAGAGGAATAATAAGAGATCAGAAATGGCCATAGCGTGAGCCTTAGACACCATTGTTTCCTCATTCTCATGTGAAATCCACATATGTAAAAACCCGGTAGACAAAAGGCTAATCAGAAAGCAAAGCAGACTGTTGCGTGACTCGTGCTGGCCTGATTTTAACTGATTCTTGCTTGTTATGAGCTGGTTTGGGCTGTTTTTTGTTAGTCATAAGCTGGTTCTTGCTGGTCATGAGCTGTTTCTTGCTGGACATGAGCTGGTTTAAGCTGGTTCTTGCTGGTCATGTGCTGGTTTAAGCCTGTTCTTGCTGGCCATAAGCTGATTTAAGCTGGTTCTTGCTGATCATATGCTGGTTTAAGCTTGTTCTTGCTGGTCATGAGCTGGTTTGGACTGGTTCTTTGGTGGTCATGTGCTGGTTTCAGCTGATTGTTGCTGGTCATGAAATAGTTTAAGCTGGTTTTTTGCAGGTCATGTTAAACCAGCATCAAAACCTACCTTGCCAGCATATGCTGTTTTTCTCAACATGGCAGCGCATTATTTCATGTCTATTTCTGCATCTCTATCAGATAAACACACGCATAGAACAAAGTGGGACTTTAACCCTCTCTAATGTCTGGTTGTTCTGCATCCGCCTGACCCATGAGAAAGTTTGAGAAACACAGAGTGTTTGTAAACGTCTTCATGAGTGTTGATCGGAGACCCGGAGAGCAGCAGCTGGTTTTTATGGCAGAGATTTACTGCTCGTCTGACTGATCGTGGTTGTTATGAATTGGGTTTGCTATGATAATGATTATGAAGTTCGGTGACTCATTCATGTTCCACTCGTCATGATTCACCGCAAGGAAACGTTGCGTAAAGTACAACGTGCAGCACTGTATGTTTCAATAATTAGTTGCGTTAAACCTGTTTTCCTTACGATGATAGTATATGCGAACACAGACTCAGTCAGTGTGCACTGGGTTAATTGTTTAGTCAGTGAGTTGTATGCTGTAGCAGGTTTGCAGTTTGCACACGCTGGCTAGGTGACCCTGTTTGCATGGATAAAATGATGAAATGTTTTGTCGACGCTGACACTTGATATATAGCCACTCTAAGCTCCAGATTGCAGAGTTCAAAAACCCAGAGGCAATTTTCCTAAAGAGAACAAGTGAGAGCTCTTTCTTTCTCCATTTGTGTGTGTGTCTACATTTGTGTAAGGTGATGTCACAGGTTTTCAACTTGTAATGCTTTAACCTTTAATGCTTGTAACCATCGACTTCTATAGTATTTGTTTTTTCTATGGATGTCAATGGTTCCGGTTTCCAACATTGTTAAAAAAATTGTATTCAAAGTCTTAAAGGTTTGAAACCACATGAGGGTGAGAAAATGTTGAATCGTTTTTTTTTTTTTGTGCGTGAACTAACCTTTTAATACAAATTTTCTGCCAAAATAATGAAAAGGCCTCTAAATTATGCTTTTTATTTGACCAAGATATAACATAATCATGCCTTGATTTTTAATGATTTAATTAGGACAGTAAGGTCTGACTTTGCTCAGACAAAAGTCTTGTCACTGAACAGAAATAATGTCCAGTATAGAATATAAAGTCATGCTGCAGTGGATAAAGAATGAATATTGTGTCTGACTCCATCATGAGCTTGAAGGACTGCATCCATACATCTCTGCAATGACTCAAATCACTTATTAATAAAGTCATCGGGAATGGAAAAGAAAGCGTTCTTGCAGGACTCCCAGAGTTCATCAAGATTCTTTGGATTCATCTTCAATGCCTCCTCCTTCATCTTACCCCAGACATGCTCAATAATGTTCATGTCTGCTGACTGGGCTGGCCAATCCTGAAGCACCTTGACCTTCTTTGCTTTCAGGAACTTTGATGTGGAGGCTGAAGTATGAGCACTATCCTGCTGAAGAATTGGCCCTCTCCTGTGGTTTGTAATGTAATGGGCAGCACAAATGTCTTGATATCTCAGGCTGTTGATGTTGCCATCTACCATGCAGATCTCTCACATGCCCCCATACTGAATGTAACCCCAAACTATGACTTTTCCTTTACCAAACTTGACTGATTTCTTTAAGAATCTTGGGTCCATGTGGGTTCCAATAGGTCTTCTGCAGTATTTGTGATGATTGGGATGCAGTTCAACAGATGATTCATCGGAAAAATCTACCTTCTGCCACTTTTCCAAATGAACAACTTGTAGTCAAGTTATTATTTGTTGCTCTTACAACTGGGATCCAGACTAGACTTTTGTCAGGTAGTGTATATATATATATATATATATATATATATATATATATATATATATATAAAATACTTTTTATCCAGTGCTTAATTTGTAAATTGCGAGGTACTGTACCAGAACAGATCAGGGTAACGGATCCGCCATGTTACCAAAGTAGGGCGAGGTGTCGCGGACGAAAGTGAAGAGCGGTGGGGAATGGGGTGTTGCTGACGAAAGTGAAGAGCGGTGGGGAATGGGGTGTTGCGGACGAAAGTGAAGAGCGGTGGGGGATGGGGAATGGGGTGTTGCGGACGAAAGTGAAGAGCGGTGGGGGATGGGGAATGGGGCGTTCTGGACGAAAGTGAAGAGCGGTTGGGGGTGGGGAATGGGGCGTTCTGGACGAAAGTGAAGAGCGGTTGGGGGTGGGTAATGGGGTGTTGCGGACGAAAGTGAAGAGCGGTGGGGGATGGGAATGGGGCGTTGCGGACGAAAGTGAAGAGCGGTGGGGGATGGGGAAGGGGGCGTTGCGGACAAAAGTGAAGAGCGGTGGGGGATGGGGAATGGGGCGTTGCGGACGAAAGTGAAGAGCGGTGGGGGGTGGGTAATGGGGCGTTGCGGATGAAAGTGAAGAGCGGTGGGGGGTGGGTAATGGGGTGTTGCGGACGAAAGTGAAGAGCGGTGAGGGGGTGGGGAATGGGGCGTTGCGGACGAAAGTGAAGAGCGATGGGGGGTGGGGAATGGGGCGTTGCGGACGAAAGTGAAGAGCGGTGGGGGATGGGGAATGGGGCGTTGCGGACGAAAGTGAAGAGCGGTGGGGGGTGGGTAATGGGGTGTTGCGGACGAAAGTGAAGAGCGGTGAGGGGTGGGGAATGGGGCGTTGCGGACGAAAGTGAAGAGCGGTGAGGGGTGGGGAATGGGGTGTTGCTGACGAAGTGAAGAGCGGTGGAGGTGGGGAATGGGGCGTTGCGGACGAAAGTGAAGAGCGGTGAGGGGTGGGGAATGGGGTGTTGCTGACGAAAGTGAAGAGCGATGGAGGTGGGGAATGGTGCGTTGCGGACGAAAGTGAAGAGCGGTGGGGGGTGGGGAATGGGGTGTTGCTGACGAAAGTGAAGAGCGGTGGGGGATGGGGAATGGGGCGTTGCGGACGAAAGTGAAGAGCGGTGGGGGGTGGGGAATGGGGTGTTGCTGACGAAAGTGAAGAGCGGTGGAGGTGGGGAATGGGGTGTTGCGGACTAAAATGAAGAGCAGTGGAGGTGGGGAATGGGGTGTTGCGGACTAAAGTGAAGAGCGGTGGGGAATGGGGTGTTGCGGACGAAAGTGAGGGGTGGTAAATGGGGTGTCACGAATGAAAGTGAAGAGCGGTGGGGGGTGGGGAATGGGGCATTGCAGACGAAAGTGAAGAGCGGTGAGGGGTGTGGAATGGGGTGTTGCGGATGAAAGTGAAGAGCGGTGGGGGGTGGGGAATGGGGCATTGCAGACGAAAGTGAAGAGCGGTGGAGGTGGGGAATGGGGCATTGCAGACGAAAGTGAAGAGCGGTGGAGGTGGGGAATGGGGTGTTGCAGACTAAAGTGAAGAGCGGTGGGGAATGGGGTGTTGCGGACGAAAGTGAAGAGTGGTGAGGGGTGGTAAATGGGGTGTCACGAATGAAAGTGAAGAGCGGTGGGGGGTGGGGAATGGGGCATTGCAGACGAAAGTGAAGAGCGGTGAGGGGTGTGGAATGGGGTGTTGCGGATGAAAGTGAAGAGCGGTGGGGGGTGGGGAATGGGGTGTTGCGGACGAAAGTGAAGAGCGGTTGGGGGGTCGGGAAATATTTAAATTGAGTGGCTCAGTGGTCGCCTTACAGCAAGAAGGTCGCTGGTTTGTGTCCCGACTGGGTCAGTTGGCATTTCTGTGTGGAGTTTGCATGTTCTCCCCGTGTTGGCGTGAGTTTTCTCCGGGTACTCAGGTTTCCCCTACAGTCCAAAGACATGCGCTATAGGTGAATTGAATAAGTGAAGTTTCACAAACTAATTTCGAGAGGAGCACGTGATATGATTGAGCACGTCTGGCTGCTCATCTGTAATCAGTAATAATCCAATCAGAGTGATCCAAGCTTACTATAAATGGATCGATTTCTCCCTACTGCTCTATCTTCGTTTTGGAAGAATCCCCCCTTCCACCCCATCTCCTCCTTTTCCTCCCTTTATAGGGGGGCTCTCGAGACCTACCTGATCTCGGATCCCCTTATATGCTTAATGACTGGGCGGGATCCTTGGGCTCAAGTATCTCTGAGCTCAGGGCTCTCTCCCGGGACAGGATGCCAAACCTGCTATAAACTCTAAGCATATCTAAGTGGGAACTCTTAAAACTAAATTGTATGAGTACGTGTGTTAATGAGTGTGTATGGATGTTTCCCAGTACTGGGTTGCGACTGAAAGGGCCTCCGCTGTGTAAAACTTATGCTGGATATGTTGGAGGTTTATTCCACTGTGGTGACCCCTAAAGAATAAAGGGACTAAGCCAATGGAAATTGAGTGAAGGAATGAAATATAGTACAATAATGAGTTTACACCTGATGGCCAATCATTTAAGATGAACTTTACAAACATTTAAAACATTCATTTCCTGTTTCTTGCCAAAGCCAAATACACAAACACATGTGCGACATGACAGATGTTTACAAACTAAATCTCCAAGAAAGATGCCTGTCCTCAATATTCCATGTGCGAACACTACACACAGAAATAAACAAGCACATGACCCATTTAACTCAATCTAGAGCGTTTATTTTTTCAAACACCATTCCATGTTGAAGATACATTTCCATACATGTCTATTTGTTTCTAGTTTTAGAGAGTTTAAACTGGTCATTTTTCATTTTTTACATATTCTATGAGATCAACTACCAACATTTGTTTTTCCACTCAAGAGTTATGGTTTTTCAGCTGGTGGTTTACATGTTACAGATGTAGTCCCCCTTGCGCAGCTCTGTAACTGGCCTCAGTGGGCTCATTGCGGAGCTGCTCTGTGGGGTTCACCTAACTGAGTGCTGTTTTCCAGTGAGGAATCATTATTCATGCACACACACACTCAAAAATGCATAAGTTCACATATTGCTCATGTTTACCCCCAAACACTGGGGTTCTCACACTCGCACACTTCCTAGAAGCATGAGCAACCAGACCTGAGTATTAAACCTGCTGTAGATCTAGTGTTTCATTATAACCTCATTAGGAAAAAACACTACAGATACTTACTCATACTGGAAACCTGTAATGGACACACTGATTTGTCCTAAAAGGCCCAGTAGCTTGTTATTTTATTTTATTTATTAATATTTTATTATTATTACTGCTATTTTTTTTTATTATTTTATTTTATAATATAAAATATTTTATATTTTATATTTATTTACTTTAGATTTTATTTTAGAATTTTTGTGTTTTTTATTTTAATCAGTTTTTCCATGCTTTGTGAAGTTAATGCAGTTTGCATTTTATATATATATTTAATTGCAACAGTATACCTTTTTATTTTTTTGAAATGTTTTATTTTCTTTTACCCAATTTATTATTTTTAATAAACTTCAATAAAGTAAATAAACTTAATTATTCTTCTCAGAGATGGGTTGCAGCAAATTTATTTAATTATTTATACTATTGTAGTGTTTTTTTTTGCTATATTATAGAATATTTATTTATTTATTTTATATATTTTATTCAATAAATAAATTATTTTATTTTATTTAAAAATTGTATCATTATACACTCACCGGCCACTTTATTAGGTACTCCAACTGCTCGTTAATGCAAATTTTTATTCAGCCAATCACATGGCAGCAACTCACATGCATTAAGTCATGTAGACATGGTCAAGACAATCTGCTGTAGTTCAGGACCATTAGTACCAATTGAGCATCGTGTCAATGCCACAGCCTACCTGAGTATTGTTGATGATCGTGTCCATCCCTTTATGACCACAGTGCTCCCATCTTCTGATGGCTACTTCCAGCAGGATAATGCTCCATGTCATAAAGCACGAATAATCTCAGACTGGTTTCATGAACATGACAATGAGTTCACTGTACTAAATTGGCCTCCACAGTCACCAGATCTCAATCCAATATCGCACCTTTTGGATGTGGTGGAACAGGAGATTCACATCATGGATGTGCAGCCGACAAATCTGCAGCAACTGTGTGATACTATCATGTCAACACAGACCAAAATCTCTGAGGAATATTTCCAGTACCTTGTTGAATCTATGCCACGAAGGATTAAGGCAGTTCTGAAGGAAAAAGTGGGTCCAACCCGGTACTAGTAAGATGTACCTAATAAAGTGGCCGGTGAGTATGTTATCGCTATATCAAAGCTTTGCAAACATACAATTTGTGAATCTTAATGAATATCTATCTATTTATTGGCTTGAAATGTGTATTTTATTGCTCCGTAACTAAAATGATGGCGTTTATCTAATATAAATAATAATTACTATGTTATACATACATTTTAACATATACTGAACCGTATTGTCTTTTAGCCGTGTGCTTATGGCTTTGAGAAAATTATGAATAAAACAATTTGATTAAAAAAAAAATAACCACTGTCGGTGCAGTGGTTAGCTCGTCGACATATGGTGCAGGAGCATGTCAGGGCGTCCCGAGTTCAAATCCCGGCTCGAGGACATTTCCCTAACCTACCCCGCTCTCTCTCTCCAACTTCGCTTCCTGTCTAAATACTGTCCTATCTAATAAAAGACAAAAAGGCCAAAAATAAAATCTTAAAAATAACCACTATGACCAGACACATGATCTGACACGTCAGACACAGAGCACCTTTAGGAGTGTGGAAAAAGCATCTGCCGGTGTGTATGTATAGTCTGTGTCTGTGTGTGTATGTAAATGGTTTATACCCTCTAAGTGTGTTTAATAAATGTTTATTTTGTCTGCTCCAGGGCTTTCATCATCACGGGCAGGGCACGCTGTGTTTGTGCATGAGCGTACAAGTGACTCTCAAATCACGGAAATCACAGAAGAGAATACAAGCAGGACACAATATAATGAGGTAAGTCACAATTTAAAGGGCCAGTTCACCCAAATAATGAAAACCTGCTGTTCATTGACTCAGACCGTCCGAGATGTAAGTGACCTTTTTTCTTTAGCAGAAGGTTTTAATGTAGTTTTTTTGGTTATTCACAAAATGCAAGTCAATGGCTACTGGCCTTTTGAAAGTCAAAAAACACCCCAGAGGTTGTTACATGTTTTATGATGTCACAAACATCCCTTATTTATTCCGCCACAGCGGAATGAACCGCCAACTTTTCCGGCAAATGTTTTAAGCAGTGGATGCCCTTCCAGCTGCAACCCAGTACTGGGTTATCGTATGTCATGTGTCTTATCGTATGTCATGTATGTCACGTCTTATCACATGTCTTATCATATGTTGTGTGTCGCATGACTTATTGTATATCACGTCTTATGGTATGTCATGTATGTTGTTAATGTATGTATTGTCATGTCTAATCGCATGTCATATGTCTAATCCTATGTCTTATATGTCGTGTCTATCCGTATTATATATTGTGTCATGTCTCATCATGTCATATGTCTAATCGTATGTCTTATCATATGGTAAATGTCATGTCATATGCCATATCATATATCATATGCCGTCATGTCATGTATGTCTTATGTCATGTATGTCACGTCTTATTGTATGTCATGTATGTCACATCTTATCCTATGTCATGTCACGTCTTATCACATCTCTTGTCATATGTAACGTGTCATAATGTCTTCTCATATGTCTAATCGTATGTCATGTCTAATCGTATGTCTTATCATGACATATGTCTAATCATATGTCGTCATATGTCATGTATGTCATGTCGTGTTACATGTCTTATCGTTTTTCATATGTCTTATCGTATGTCATGTGTGTCACATGTCTTATCGTATGTCATGTGTCACATGACTTAATGTATGTCATGTATGTCACGTCTTATGGTATGTCATGTATGTCACGTCTTATCGTATGTCATGTCATATGTCTAATCGTATGTCTTATCATATTTCTAATAGTATGTCATATGTCTAATCATATGTCATATGTCTAATCATTTGTCATGTCATGTGTCTTATGTCATGTTACATGTCTTATCGTTTGTCATATGTCTTCTCATATGTCTAATAGTATGCCATATATGCCATATGTCTAATCGTATGTCATATGTGTAATCGTATGTTTTATCATATGTCATATGTCTAATCATGTCATGTCATGGATGTCTTATGTCATGTTACATGTCTTATCATTTGTCATATGTCATCATATGTCACATGTCTTACAATAAGTCATGACACATGACATACGATAAGACATGTGACATATGATAAGACATATGACAAATGATAAGACATGTAACATGACATAAGATGGTATGACATATGATAAAACATACGATTACACGTATGACATACGATTAGACATATGGCATACTATTAGACATATGAGAAAACATGTGACATGACATACGATAAGACGTGACATATATGACATGCCATAGGACGTGACATACATGACATACAATAAGTCATTTGACACACATGACATACGATATGTCATGTATGTCACGTCTTATGGTATGTCATATATGTCACATGTCTTGTATGTCATGTCATATGTCTTATCGTATGTCTTTTCATAGGTCTAATTGTATGTCATATGTCTAATCGTATGTCATATGTGTTATCGTATGTTTTATCATATGTCATATGTCTAATCATGTCATGGATGTCTTATGTCATGTTACATGTCTTATTTGTCTAATGTCTTATCATATGTCACATGTCTTACAATAAATCATGACACATGACATACGATAAGACATGTGACATATGATAAGACATATGACAAATGATAAGACATGTAACATGACATAAGATGATATGACATATGATAAAACATACGATTACACATATGACATACGATTAGACATATGCCATATATGGCATACTATTAGACATGTGAGAAAACATGTGACATGACATACGATAAGACGTGACATATATGACATGCCATAAGACGTGACATACATGACATACCATAAGTCATGTGACACACATGACAAACGATATGTCATGTATGTCACGTCTTATGGTATGTCATATATGTTACATGTCTTGTATGTCATGTCATATGTCTTATCGTATGTCTTTTCATAGGTCTAATTGTATGTCATATGTCTAATCGTATGTCATATGTGTAATCGTGTTTTGTCATATGTCTAGTCATGTCATGGATGTCTTATGTCATGTTACATGTCTTATCATTTGTCATATGTCTTATCATATGTCACATGTCTTACAATAAGTCATGACACATGACACGATAAGACGTGACATATGATAAGACATATGACAATGATAAGACGTAACATGACATAAGATGATATGACATATGATAAAACATACGATTACACATATGACATATGGCATACTATTAGACATATGAGAAGACATGTGACATGACATACAATAAGACGTGACATATATGACATGCCATAAGACGTGACATACATGACATACAATAAGTCATGTGACACACATGACATGCGATATGTCATGTATGTCACGTTTTATGGTATGTCATATATGTCACATGTCTTGTATGTCATGTCATATGTCTTATCATATGTCTTTTCATAGGTCTAATTGAATGTCATATGTCTAATCGTATGTCATATGTGTAATCGTATGTTTTATCATATGTCATATGTCTAATAATGTCATGTCATGGATGTCTTATGTCATGTTACATGTCTTATCATTTGTCATATGTCTTATCATATGTCACATGTCTTACAATAAGTCATGACACATGACATACGATAAGACATGTGACATATGATAAGACATGACAAATGATAAGACATGTAACATGACATAAGATGATATGACATGACAAAACATACGATTACACATATGACATACGATTAGACATATGAGAAGACATGTGATATGACATACGATGACATATGACATGCCATAAGACGTGACATACATGACATACAATAAGTCATGTGACACACATGACATACAATATGTCACGTCTTATGGTATGTCATATATGTCACATGTCTTGTATGTCATGTCATATGTCTTATCGTATGTCTTTTCATAGGTCTAATAGTATGTCTAATTGTATGTCATATGTCTAATCGTATGTCTTGTATGTCTGATGATATGTCATGTCATGTATGTCTTATGTCATGCGTTAAATGTCTTATCATTTGCCATATGTCTAATGGTATGTCTTATCACATGTAATATCAGATATCATATCATCTACATTAAGCTGGTATCTGGTCTTTTAGCTGACTCTGGTTATTTTAATA
>LR812539.1:10653290-10766088 GCA_903798195.1 Danio kyathit
GCTGGGTTTCATACCACCGCTGAGATTCCTCTCCGCTTAATGTGGAAGAACACGCGTCACTTCAAAACCAGGTCTGGAGAAACTTTTCATTCATGAATTCAATGTTTTAAATGCATCTGTTACTGGTACAGACAAGATGAGTCGCTTTTATCAATCAGTAACTCGATGTTCTCTCCTGAAATACATTCAAAAGTGTTTGGGATTATATTGAAGAGAGACTGTGCAAAGGCAATACTTTCAGCTGTTTCTTGTTCTGTTCATACTTGCTTTCATGCGTTCTCCTCTCAGTTGTCAACTCATAATTGATTTCATTTGAGATGAGAACATACTGTAATAGTCAAAGAAGCATGAGTATACGTAACACCCAATACATTTATACAGATATACAGCCTAAAAATGCTGGGTTGCTGTAGACCAGGGCTATTCAATTAGTTTGTCATGGGGGCCAGTTCATGAAAAGCATCCCAAAGTGAGTGATGACACAACAGCATATAAGAGCCCATAAGACACCCATGTGTATTTTTCTACATTAAAATGTTAATATATTGTATTTTGAAACTACATAATATCAGAGCATTGTGCAATAGGTTTTTATTTGTTTATATAAACATTCAAATGTTGTATTTCAAAGCCCAACAAAAGCAGTGCATTGCTTAAGTAGGCTTCTTCTACATTCAGACACATTCATATGTTATGTTTTGAGCTGCATAACAATTATCAATGCAACAATTTACAGATTATAGACTGATCTTCAACTCTGAAATCACGACTTTACTAGAACTATGTTAAGCTGCTTTGACACAATCTACAACGCCATATAAATAAACATGAATTTTGGTTGTACAATTATATAGTCTGAAGAATAATCATGGTTTCACGGTTATCACGTCTAATGTAAATTTAAGCTTTATATTAGGTAAGTATTTAAATAAACTGTTGTTATTATCTGCGTTCATACATACATAATAAGTTTAATATTTTGTAATAATTCGTCGAACATATATTTTGTTTACACTGCTCTGAAAACCACGCACAACTCTCACCGATACGGCGTGAGATGTTTTCTACTCGGTGCGTCTGGAAGGCGCGATCGTATCTCTCTGCTTGCGCACGCGTATTGGCATATAATCTTGCGCGAAAAAGACGCGATATGTGAACGGCCCGCTGCTATAGTTAATCCAGTGTGCGAGCATAATAGCCTTGATGTATACGCTCTGAATTTTCAACTAGCGCACAGTTGGCATAACTTTGTTTAGTTGCAGCAGTTTCATTCTGTGCAATAGAAATGCGGCATTGGCAAGCTTTTAAGCTTAAGTATCCAAATGTTTTCGGCTGCTCGTGCCACTCACTTGCTTAATGTCAGGTGACTCACGCTCTGCGCAGCCTCCAACTGCAGCTCGTGCTGTATTGAACAGACGCACGTCACTTCATAACTATAGCGGCCGTTTTTCGACTGAACAAAATTTATTTTTGATGTCTTGCTCACACTATTTGGAGGGCCGGAACAAACTGCCTCGCGGGCCAAGTTCGGCCCGCAAACCTCCAATTGAATAGCCCTGCCGTAGACCAACATTGGGTAAAATATGTACAAACCCAACTATTGGGTTAAATAGTGCATTTAAAATTTAATAATTTGTTTTTTTTTGGTCAATTGTATACACTGTAAAAAGCAATCGGTTACCTTACTTAAAAAAAAAAAGTTGCCTTAAAAGCAACAAGTTGATTTTACTTCAATAAAAAGTCAGTAAACCCATTGACTTTTAAAATTATACATGTTTGTTTACTAAATACTTATAAGGCAACAGGTTTACTCTCTTTAAGTAAGGTCAACTAATCACTTTTTGCAGTGTATATATACTTGTGCTTGAAAGTTTGCCTTCCACTTGCAGAATCTGTTAAAATGTGAAGAAGTTTAATAAAATAAGAGAGATCATAAAAGATGCATGCTGTTCTTTCAGTTAGTACTGTTCAGAGTAAGATATTTTAGATGTTTACATATACACAAGTCTTATTCAAGTTTTAGGAACAACAAATAATAACTTGACTTCTAGTTGATCATTTGGTATCAGAAGTGGCTTATATGAAAGACAAAGGCTTCTAGATTACGCTTATTTTACCTGAATATAACATAATCATGCCTTGATTATTAATGATTTAATTAGGACAGTAAGGTCTGACTTTGCTTAGACAAAAGTCTTGTCACTTAACAGAAATAATGTCCAGTATAGAATATAAAGTCATGCTGCAGTGGATAAAGAATGAATATTGTGTATGACTCCCATGAGCTTGGAGGACTGCATCCATACATCTCTGCAATGACTCAAATCACTGATTAATAAAGTCATCTGGAATGGCAAAGAAAGCGTTCTTGCAGGACTCCCAGAGTTCATCAAGATTCTTTGGATTCATCTTCAATGCATCCTCCTTCATCTTACCCCAGACATGCTCAATAATGTTCATGTCTGGTGACTGGGCTGACCAATCCTGGAGCACCTTCACCTTCTTTGCTTTCAGGAATTTTGATGTGGAGGCTCAAGTATGAGAAGGAGCGCTATCCTGCTGAAGAATTTGCCCTCTCCTGTGGTTTGTAATGTAATGAGCAGCCCAAATGTCTTGATATCTCAGGCTGTTGATGTTGCCATCCACTCTGCAGATTTCTTGCACGCCCCCATACTGAATGTAACCCCAAACCATGACTTTTCCTTCATCAAACTTGACTGATTTCTGTAAGAATCTTGAGTCCATGCTGGTTCCAGGAGGTCTTCTGCAGTATTTGTGATGAGTGGGATGCAACAGATGATTGAAAATCTGCCTTCTGCCACTTTTCCAAATGATCAACTAGAAGTCAAGTTATTATATGTTGTTCTTACAACTGGGATCGACGGCAAGACTTTTGTCAGGTATAGTTCACAAGACAAAAACATAGCTGAAATTAATAAAATAACCCCCTGCAAAAGTTTGCACACCCTTGATTTTAAAAGTGTGTGGTTTCCTGATGATCTCACACTGTTGTTATGCTTTGTGATGAAACTGCTGCTGTTCTTCAGAAAAATCTTGCAGATTCTGTTTTTCAGCATCTTTTGCATATATGAAGCCTTTAAAGGGCACCTATTTTACCCCTTTTTTTAAGATGTAATATTAATATTATGGTTCTTCTGAGTGTGCCAGTTTAGGTTCAGTTCAAAACACAATTCAGATTTTTTTATTATGATGTGTTAAAAAGTGTCATTTTGGGGGCGTGTACACAGTTCGCTGTTTTAGGGGCGTGTTGCTTCACATGAAAATTAGTTTCGACTTCCCGCCCAACTTAACAAGGGGGCGGAGCCAAGAGCTCCCCCGCTTTGTGTATGGCTACAGACAGGCAAACAGAGAAGCAACATGAGTGAGAGGACCAGCATTCATCTGTACGTGTACGACTCGGACACAGACCAAGCTGAGACTACAGAATTATTTGTGTCTTTGTATTGTTTTCCAGCCAACTGTGTGCTAGTTTAAAGCTCCGAGCTTGTAGCCTACACCGAGACTAATAACCAAGCACACTGTATTAACTTTGACTGAAGGGCATCACACACCGGATGCACCGCGACGCGGCGCGCACATGACAGTTGAAAGTATTCTGATATAACACCTGATATAAACTTATGTTTAGATTTCAGAAATGCATGCCGCTGCGTGGCGCGATGTTGCTTGTCGCGAGCGGCGCTTCTGGTGTACGACCTGCTTGAGGCTATAACTAAAGGGCGTCATACACCGGATGCGCCGCTCCGAGCCACGACATGGCACACCAGACGTGCACATTCACATGTTATTTAAAATGAAACTATTCAGATAACGCTCTGTGGCGCGGCAGAAATAAGAACAGTGTCCTGAGCAGGGCCAACGCGTCCATGGAGGCTACCTAGGCGGCAGAATATTGAGCGAACCCCCCCGGTCCTCACTTTCATCCGCGACACCCTCCCGGTCCTCACTTTCACCGCGAAATGCATGGCGCTGCGCGTGTTGGTTCGTTATTTCCAATGGAGGGACGCGCACGTGAGGCAACGCACTCGCATTTTCCAGCTGCACCTAGTTAAGATGACAGGGAGCTTCTGTGACCGGTGGAAATGCAAACCGCTGAAGTTTAAGGAAGATGCAATGAAAAGTACATGTATGCAAACCCACCAAAAGTCAAACACTGGCGGCGAGGAGAGCGATAACTTGGTGAATGTTGAGCCTAATGAGCCTTACATGATCTAAAAATAGAGCAAGGGTGTTTCTTTGGTGACGTCGCTTTGACTCACACGCTGAAAATGGCGGACGTGAAACAACATACTGAGGAAATGGTAATGCGCACCTGTCAATCAATATTGGTGGGCAGGGGGACCGCACTCCTACGTCAAGTTGCGGTCGATCTCAAAACCGCTCCAATTGGTCCACCGTTTTTATGTTGTTAAATTGAAATAAAAGGACTGGGTGTGTTTATATCACCACAATATGACGGTCTATACACTATACCTACACACATGTCTGTCCAAACAGCTTGAAAAGTAGATTTTTTACCATAGGTGCCCTTTAAAGCCGTGACTTTATGATTTTGAGATCTTTTCACTCCGATGATGACTGAGATATTCAAACACAACTATTAAAAAAGGTTTAAACCCTCACATATGCTCCAGAGGGGAAACACAATGCATTAAGAGCAGGTGGTGAAAACCTTTAGAATCTGAATATCAAGGTAAATAATTGCACTTAATTTGTCTTCCAGGGAACATGCAGTATTTTCTGTAATGTCCGAAGGGCAGTACTAAATAAAAAACAATGATGTTTCAAGAAAATAAGAAAAATGTGGACATCTTCATCCTGTTCAAAAGTTTTCACCCCCGACTCTTAACGCCTTGTGCTTCCTTCTGGAGCATCAGTGAGGATTTGAACCTTTGGTTTAATAGTAAGTTATTGTAAATTCTACAGGAAATTGTTAACACACATTTTCTGTAGCACAAGCTAAAAATCCTCTCTGAAAGCATGTAAATGTGTGGCCTGTCGTCTGTGATGTTAATTGAACACGTCTCACTGACTGTCTGTCTCACTCCACCCTGTGTGTCCTCCAGCACTGACCTGAGATCAGCGCTCGTATGTCTTTGCTAATACATGTGGCAACGTGTAGCTGATCTGGAGTCAGATGTGCTGTGTGTGTGGTTGTTGTTAATTGCATGCGGCGGCAGTAAATGTGTTTTGAAGGGCAGATCTGAGACTGTGTGTCGGACTAATTCAGTTTCACACAGACTTCATGTTCTCCAGTAATGAGAGGCCGTTAAAGAACATGTCAGGAGATTCCCAGGAATAGTCATGTCTGGGTAAATTTAGACTAAATGACTGAAATAAAGAACGAGAGAGAGAGAATTACAGCTAAATTAAACTGTACACGCTTGTCTTCTAAGAAATCGTATACACTTAAAAACAGAGATTCCAATAGGAAGTTCTTGGTTGTCCTAAAGAAGCTTTTGTGACCTGGAGAGATCTTAGGGTTTAACTTGAAGGTCTCGTGAAGTGTTTTGAAATGTGCATGTTTGCATAATCATTGCATAATGTTTGACATAATCTCATTTGAAAAATCAAGAGAGGGTGGGACATAGAGTAGCTCCTCCCCTTTTAAAAAAGCAGCCAATAGCGTTTTGTTTTCACACAGCAATGCCAGTGAGAGTGATTGAGCTGAAGAGCATCACATGAAAAGCAAATGAGAAGCGTCTTGAAGGGGACGGGGCATGTCAGATACTAAAGAGCATTTGATTGGTCAAGATTTGATGAGAAGTATGAGGTGACGTGAAAAAAACCATTGATCTATTTATGCGGAAGTGACCAACTATAAGCTTTCCATGTTCATATTGGTTTTTTACCTTCTAAACATATTTTGTCATTGTTTTGTACCACACTGGCTTATAGATATCCTTGAAGACTAACATACTGATTCTCACATCTAAAAAACATTATTTAAATTTTACTGGACCTTAAAGTGGGCATGCAATCAAAATTTACTTCCATTTTTTTATATACTGTACTTTCACTGGCCACTTTAATAGGTACACCTGTCCAACTGCTTGTTAACTTGGCTCCTGTCAGCTTAGAACAGGAAACTGAGGCTACAATTCACACAGGATCACAATAATTGGACAATAGAAGATTGGAAAAACGTTGCCTGGTCTGATGATCTCAATTTCTGCTGTGACATTCCGATGGTAAGGTCAGAATTTTTCATCAACAACATTAAAACATGCATCCATCCTGCCTTGAATCAACGATTCAGGCTGGTGCTGGTGGTGTAATGGTGTGGGGGATATTTTCTTGGCACACTTTGGGCCAATTAGTACCAATTGAGCATCGTGTCAATGCCAAATCCTACCCGAGTATTGTTGCTGACCATGTCCATCCCTTTATGACCACAGTGTACCCATCTTCTGATGGCTACTTCCAGCAAGATAACACACCATGTCATAAAGCGCGAATCATCTCAGACTGGTTTCATGAACATGACAATGAGTTCACTGTGCTCAAATAGGTTCCACAGTTACCTGATATAAATCCAACGGAACGGGAGATTTGCATCATGGATGTGCAGCTGACAAATCTGCAGCAACTGCGTGATGCTATTATGTCAATATGGAGCAAAACTTCGGAGGAATATTTCCAGTACCTTGTTGAATCTATTCCACGAAGGATTAAGGTAGTTCTGAAGGCAAAAGGGGTCCAACCCGATACTAGTAATCTGTACCTAATAAAGTGGCTGATGAGTGTAGTAGTGCTTGTTATAAACAATGTCTCTGTTTATTTCATCATTTTGTAAAAATTTATTTGCCCTCATAATCTTTAATCAAATACCACCCCCCCCCCAGTTGAGTGGAAACTAGCATTCAAATATTCCCCCATTTTGTTGTCATCCTTCAACAATTTCGATTTCCCAAAAAACTAAATCTTCCACCTTTTTTATCATTGAAATGCAACAAATCTCAAGGGTCCTCCTAAAGTCTTTCTACCATTAAACATCTTCGTTCTTCATTTCAATCATCAATAAACGTAATTGTTGGACAGATAAACTCTAAGCATTTTTTCCCCATTAGCTTTTGAATGATTTTAAAGTTAGGATAGCGCTGTCACAGAATGGGGACTGAGACCAGAACTGTGAGTTTGAACAACAGTTTATTGTAAGTGGATGATAACATGTAAAACGGCGAACAGGTAAAGTCTTTATCTTGATAGGATGAGCAGTGGACCAGGATGGAATGGAACTGGAGATTGAAGGTAGATATGGACATGGAGGAGATCGGGAAATGCACAACCAAGAGGGAACCAGGAGGGAATCACACTAAGAAGGAGGACGCAGACACGAGATAAGCAGGATCAGACAGGTTAGTATAACTAATCGCTAATGGTATCCATGAGAGTTTGTCCATCTCGATCACTTCTCACAAAACAGAGGCTTTATACACAAATACTTGTGTATACTGTAAATATTCATTACTAACCTTTCTAGTGTTGGGGTCGAGTCCACCTTTGTCGAGTCCAAGTCAAGATCAAGTCCTTAACCAATCGAGTCCGAGTCCAAAAGGGGTCGAGTCGGACTTAAGTCTGAGTCCTTAACATCTGAGTCCAAGTCGAGTCCAGATAGTCCAGAAACTCATAAAATTAATTTTCCTTCGGCTTAGTCCCTTATTTATCAGGGGTCGCCACAGAAGGAAACACTGAAAAGAGTTCAATAAATTCTTGTTATAATTTCATGCTGTTATTTATTAATTTTTAATCTCTTTATTTGTGTTGCGGATGATGTGGACTCGACTGTATTCATGATATTTTCCAAGTCCAAAATGTCCAAGTCTGAGTCAAGTCCGAGTACAAGTTTACCCAAGTCTGACAAGTCCAAGTCCAATCAAAATTGGACTCTAGTCCGAGTCCAAGTTCGAGTACCCCAACACTTAACCTTTCTATAACATAATTTGATTACAACTGCAGATCAATGACACAAAGTACTACTGTAACGTCTGCAATTATATAAAATAAATAAATAAATGCAACATATATGAACACATACAGACCCTTACAGTCTCCAATATGTTACCAATTACAGAAAAACTACCCACAGCATACATTTAGTCCTTATTTGAGTTCAAAATCAACATGAAATATAGCCCAGAGTCAGTGCAAACCTCTCATATGTGTCTTTAATCTTCACCAGCAGATGTAGCCTCTTGTTAGAAAGTAATTCTGTCATTCAGAGTTCTTAATAGTTCAAAAGGTGATGATAATAGTTAAAAATGTCAGTTTGTTCATCTTTTAGGTTGCTGAAAGAATCATTTGCTTATTTGTTTTTTCCGGCTTACTCTCTCGTTTGTCAGATTCTGAAAGGATCGGATGTCAGAAGCACTTCAATAATCACACGCACATTATTATCATCAACTCAAGAAGTTTGTTATTTCAAATATAGACGCGCACACGAGCTCTCTGGAGAAAGTGAAACATCTCACACTTTTAGACGGACTCGTAAAACAAAAACAGGACAGATTTTGTTCTTGGCTTTTGTGGTGTACCGAACCGTACTATACCACTCAGTGGAAACGGGCCATGAGTAAAGCAGAGTGCAGTGTTTTTGGGAGTTGGAATGATGACTGGGGATGATGTGCAGGTGTGGGAGTAATTAGTATTCAGGTGAAGAAGATCATGCTGACTGGGATGACTGAAGCCGTGGTCACACTGGACTTGTCGCAGGGTCATGCGTCGAGTTTCGCAGGTTGCTGCAGTGCAAAGTTCAAGCTTGGTGAACTCTGACTTGCAAAATCGCATCACTTGACTGCGTGAGACCAATCCAGTATCAAAACATGACCTCTCTGGACAGAAATTTAAAACATGGAGCAATCGCTCGCTTTTTAAATGCCTATTCATCTTGTTTAATCCCGCCCCTTTTCGCAGCGAAGTACGACAGAATTTCGCAAGCTCAAACTCTAGTGTGACTTCGGCTTGAGAGCGGGGTGATTTGTGTGATTGGGAGTGGGTAGAACCTGGCCTGGCTGTGACAAGTGGGCTTTGACCCAATTTTACTCCCAGAAAAGTTCCTTTGTTGTTATCATTTCTTGTGTGTATTGCCTTTTCTTATTGAATCTCTGAATTCCTCCTCAATTGTAAGTTGCTTTGGACAAAAGCATCTGCTAAATGACTAAATGTAAAAGCGGTTCTTTAAAACTCTTTCACACATATTTAGAAATATTTTTTTTGTTTATTTCCCGCCTTTTTGTTTTTCAACTGTCAAACCGGATTTTGTAAAGTAAATTGTATATTTTTATTAATAATGTCATCGATTGCATCAGTATACACAAACATTGAGGAAAAAACCCTAACAAGAGCCTATAAAATTGGACAGATAAATTAATAAATAATATATGAAATAATACAATAAATACAGCATCATACTAAAATTAATAAAAGATTACTGCTATTAAAATGTTTATTACAATATTCAGGTCTTATATAGCATTTTAAAGCGTGTTCTTTGTGGAACTTTGGGAAAAGAAAGAAAAATGTCGAAAAAGGTTTTGCTATTGTTGTAATTAAAAAACTTACAGAAGTTCGGTACTGTTTAGAAGCTTTTTTTCCAAGATTGTATGTAAAAAAAACAAGTTTAAACTGAAGATTTGTTTTCAGGTCAGTGACTCAAAGCAGCTATACAGCAGTAACTAAGGAGATATGGTTTGAAAATATTAAGCTACTTGTTTCCCACTGGAAATCTTCAGCATGACCTGAAAATTAGAGCGTCTTTCAGTAGCAGATTTACTCTGTGGAGTTTATTAGGCATTCAGAACACATACTGGAGCCATTAAATTTCCTTAAGAAACAGGACACGGAGTTCCCAAACCTAGACAGATCATCTCATCTGTGTCAGAAATGCATTTGGGGGGAAAAAAAACAACCCTTCAGATATCCATTCCAGAACTTTCTCCAGACCTAGTTTAAATATATTGTTTAATGCGTTTTTTTCACAATAATCAGTAAGCTGTTGCTTAGGCCATTCATATAATCTGATTTTGTGAACTCGCTCAGCGGCGCCTAAATGTTAGCAGGAAATGAAGCAGGGAAGCGTCCCTACGGTGTTTACCTGCTGCCATCAACTGAAGCCTAGAAGGACACTTAAGCGTATCACTCTTAAAGAGATTGTGACGTTGTTTGATGCCTAATATGCTTTTAATTGTTTAAATTAAACTGAACTGAATGATATTAAAGTGATGCTTACACTATTTCTGCATTTTGAAATCACAGCAACAGCTGGAGGCGTGTAGTACACAGCATGTTGCAATGTTTACAGTGCTGATCCTATACTTCCGGGTTTCTTCCCACCGCAGCCTCGCTTTCGTTTTTTAAAATGGGGGCCACGTGAAATAAGAGTATATGACATGTGTTTGGATATAACTCCAGGGCCGCAGCTCTGCACAGTTTAGTTCCAACCCTAATTAAACACACCTGATCAAATTAATTGAGTCCTTCAGTTTTGTTTAAAACCTACAGGTAAGTGTGTTGAAGCAGGGTTGGAACTAAACTGTGCAGGGCTGCAGCCCTCCAGGAACTGCATTTGACACCTGTGCTTTAGACTAGGGTGCAGACTGTATTTATCCATCCTTAAAATAGCAAAAGTGCTATCGGACATGCCCTTAATGCTTTTGCGCCATGCATTTCAGACTTTGCAATAGATCGTTAAAATAGAGCCCCATGTGTTAAGTATGTTTCCTCGAAAGATCAGGTTGAAGCCAGTGTATCATGACATGAACCACCTCAATGAATGTCAAACTCACCATAAAAGGTCATACTGTTTTAAACCAAATAAACCAAATCAGATCCCGATTCAGATCTCTGTGTCACTTTGACAGATATTTGGATGACTAATGACAAAATGGTCCCTTGTGAAATGTTCCCGAGCATCTGCTACACTGCAGCTCAAGACTGCGGTCAGATAAACTGAGAGCACATGCTGTTTGGAGGAACGTCTGTGACTCAGAGAACGAGATGAACCTCCATATCATTCAGCACAGACAGACGATTACCCATAAGCCTCTAATTCTCCAGAGTGATGACTTATTTTTGAAGGATCACTCTTACCCTTCCAGCTGCAACCCATCACTGGGAAACACTCATACACTCTCATTCACACACATACACCACAGACAATTTAGGAAAGGCAAGGCAAGTTTATTTATATAGCACATTTCATTCACAGTGGCAATTTAAAGTGCTTTACATAAACAGGAATAAAAAAGACAAGTGTAAGAAAAAATAAAAACAGATAATAAAAAACAGATAAAAATATGTTAAAACAGGTTGTAAAAGAATGAAAAAGAAGAGAAAAACATAATAGTGCGATTTGTCGGACGTAGCACAGTGCTCATTCAGTAAAGGCACAGCTAATCAGATGTGTTTTCAGTCTGGATTTGAATGTGCCTAATGTTGGAGCACATCTGATCATTTCTGGGAGTTGATTCCAGGGGCGTAGTAGCTGAAAGCTGATTCACCCTCCTTTGACTGAACTCTTGGAATTTCTAGTTTACATGATCCTAGAGATCTGAGTGATCTGTTAGGTTTGTATTCAGTGAGCATATCTGTAATGTATTGAGGTCCTAGGCCGTTTAGTGATTTATAGACAAGTAATAATACTTTAAAATCTATTCTGAATGTAACTGGGAGCCAGTGTAGAGACCTGAGGACAGGTGTGATGTGCTCTGATTTCCTGGTTCTGGTCAGAATCCTGGCCGAAGCGTTCTGGATGAGCTGCAACTGTCTGACTGTCTTTTTGGGAATTTAGCTTACCCAATTTACCTATAGCGCATGTCTTTGGACTGTGAGGGAAACACGAGGAGAACATGCAATTTTCCCCTTTTTTTGCACATTGTTGCCGTGGAAATAAACCGGTCAATTTAGAAATTTCAGTAATCTTTAGATGTTGCACTGTAAAAAATTTGGCCTTAAATTTACAGTAAATGACTGGCTAATAATTGCATTACTTTCACAGTAAAATACTGGATGTACAGTTGAAGTCGGAATTATTAGCCCCCTGAATTATTAGCCCCCTGTTTATTTTTTTTCTCCAATTTCTGTTTAACAGAGAGCAGATTATTTCAACACATTTCTGAACATATTAGTTTTAATAACGCATTTCTAATAACTGATTTCTTTTATCTTTGTCATGGTGACAGTAAATAATATTTGACTAGATATTTTTTAAGACACTTCTATACAGCTTAAAGTGACATTTAAAGGCTTAACTAGGTTAATTAGGTTAACTGCGCAGGTTAGGGTAATTAGGCAAGTTATTGTATATCGATGGTTTGTTCTGTAGACTATCGAAAAAAATATAGCTTAAAGGGGCTAATAATATTAATAAGATTAAAATCTTTTTAAAAAAATTAAAAACTGCTTTTATTCTAGCCGAAATAAAACAAATAAGACTTTCTCCAGAAGAAAAAATATTATCAGACATACTGTGAAAATTTCTTTGCTCTGTTAAACATCATTTAAAAGAGAAAAAAATTCAAAGGGGGGCTAATAATTTTGACTTTAACTGTAAATTCACAGCAGTATGAGGTAGTTCAAAGTAATTTGCTGTGATTTTGTTACATTAAATTACTGTTAAATTACAGCCATATAGTGTAACTTCACAGTAAAGCCCATTACTGTGATTTCACAGTATTATCTTGTAGAATAACTATATTTTACTGTGAAGTAGGCTTTCCTCGGCTATTCATTCTGACATTTACCCTGACTTTGAAATCATTTTGGGTGTTTAACAGTGTTTGGTTTCATGAATCAATTACTTTTGTTCCAGTTTATTATGTTTTTGACTAAGCACAAAGTTATGTTCATTAAAATTATTTCACGTTTCCATGTTAACCTTATATAATTAAATAAAAGTGCAGTGCACCTAAAAATGAAAATTTACTATGACATGTCGTTTCAAAACAGGATGATTTTCTTTCAAGTTATTTTTGAAGATGAAACCAAATAGTTTTTGGGGGCTGCAATAACGTTCTGTTATTTCTACATATCAAAAAGTGTCAATGCTAGCATAAAATTTCATTTGTATTAATGTTGAATGAAATAAAGAGTGTGAATTCCTATACCTAACATGCAAAAGATATAGTCTTTTTACAGTTATTTGCTGTAACCATGCTACCTGCATTAATTTCACAATAAAACTATGAATACAACACATTACTGTGCATTTTTACAGTTAAATCCTGTAAAGTGATACGTAAATACAAATTACATATGAATATTTCATTTACTGTGAAAAATTACAGTAACAGGTTGTGAAAATCTGGACTTTTTTTTTACAGTGTGGGTATGGACTATTTTGGTGTCAAATCAAAAATAGCATTGAAATGTTTTTTTTTTCTCATATTTGAAGAACCGAGTGCAGCAATAACATCAAAAGCAGCTTGATCAAAAGTGTCTGTACATGTGGAAAGCGTCTGTGCTTTTATCCTCACTCCTTTAATTTCTGCTCAGTGCTATCCATCACAGGCCTTCGAGGGAATCTCCAGCATGTTTGGCTCCGATCGTTCACGCTGAATTGACTCCAAGCGCAGAAAGGCTTAGTCTAAATGTTGTTGAATTTCCTGATAAATGTCACCGGTAAATGACCTAATCTCTTGGCAATAACTCTCAATCTCTGTTTGCAGATCACTGTGGAAATGCAGATGGATCATCAGGGAATTTTTGACTCAGATTCTACTCTGAAGACCAGTTGGATTAAAGCCCTGATTCATTATGTTCTGGTTTATAGTGCCTTAGATCATTCAACAAGGTGCTGGAAATATTCCTCAGAGATTTTGGTCCATATCGACATGATAGCATCACGCAGTTGCTGCAGATTTGTCGGCTGCACATCCATGATTTGAATATTCCGTTCCACCACATCCCAAAGGTGCTCTATTGGATTTAGTTCTGGTGACTGTGGAGGCCATTTGAGTACAGTGAACTCATTGTCATGTTCAAGAAACCAGTCTGAGATGATTCACGCTTTATCGGTAGATGGGTACACTGTGGTCATAAAGGGATGGACATCGTCAGCAACAATACTCAGGTAGTCTGTGGCATTGACACGATGCTTAATTGGTACTAATAGGCCCAAAGTGTGCCAAGAAAATATCCCCCACACCATTACACCACCACCACCAACCTGAACCGTTGATACAAGGCAGGATAGATCCATGCTTTTATGTTGTTGACGCCAAATTCTGACCCTACCATCCGAATGTCGCAGCAGAAATTGAGACTCTTCAGACCAGGCAACGTTTTTTCAATCGTCTATTGTCCAATTTTGGTGAGCCTGTGTGAATTGTAGCCTCAGTTTCCTGTTTCTAGCTGACAGGAGTGGCACCCGGTGTGGTCTTCTGCTGCTGTAGCCCATCCGCCTCAAGGTTTGTCATGTTGTACAATCAGAGATGCTCTTCTGCATACCTCGATTGTATCGAGTGGTTATTTGAGTTACGGTTGCCTTTCTTCCAGCTGGAATCAGTCTGGCCATTCTCATCTGACATCTGGCAAGGCAACAAGGCATTTGCGCCCACAGAACTGCCGCTCAGTGGATATTTTCTCTTTTTCAGACCATTCTCTGTAAACCCTAGAGATGGTTGTGTGAAAATCCCAGTAGATCAGCAGTTTCTGAAATACTCAGACCAGCCCGTCTGGCACCAACAACCATGCCACATTCACAGTCACTTAAATCACCTTTCTTCCCCATTCTGATGCTCAGTTTAAACTGCAGCAGATCATCTTGACCATGTCTACATTGTTGCTGCCACGTGATTGGCTGATTAGAAATTTGCACTAACGAGCAGTTGGACAGGTGTACCTAATAAAGTGGCTGGTGAGTGTATATATGAAAATAAAACAGAAAAAATGTGTAAACCAGCAGATCACATTGTAAAACATCTAAAAGCTGTTCTCGTCATTCATAAAAGTCCATCATCACAGTGGTTGGTTCTTATTTGGTTGTGGAAATTAGTTTGGTTTGTTCTTTCACATATTGGATGGAAACGGTGCTTTATTTTCAAATATTTGATGCAATGTTTCCAGGTTTGCGCATAAGTTTAACTCACATCTTTGGCTGGCTCTTTAATTCATTTATAATATGTTTTAAAATACGAGTATTTTGCATTTCAGACCAGTAGTTGGCGATGTCTCTTGCACACAGGGTGAGTAGTGAATTTTTTTTTTACACTTATATGACTGTAATGCTGACTTCACCTGATGTCTTAGTCAATTTTCCTATTAGGAAATTGTATAAATTCTGAGCTCATTTTGAGTTTCCAGATTGGACAGGCCGTAAAATATAAACATAGTTAATAATAATCTTTTTTTGTTGTTGTTGTTGCTGTATTAAGTAGGCTTTACATTTAATTGAGTTTATTTGATTTGTTTAATTGCTTTGATGTATACTTGGGAAGAGTAACAAACTTGTGTTTGTGCATGTCAGAACAGTCCTGATCTAAGCCCAAAAGTGTGTTTGCCGGATTAAAAAATGTGTAAAAACTTTGATCAAGATCCAGTGATAACTAATTCTATAATAACCGACTGCTTTGCACGTCATGCAAAAATTCATCTGAATATTTCTGAGTTTATGCAACCAGACACACGTTTAATAAGCACTGATACATAATACCTTAATATTGACTGATGGCACCTGAGGGAACATGTAGGATGAATGAAGAGAAATCTGGCTGTGCCAATCTGTTCATCACTTGTTTTTAGTGTCCTTTTAGAAGCAGTTTTCTCATTCTTTCCTTGAGTTCATCTGAGATCATGTACACAAAACAACATGGGGAGATAAGTCTAATAATATTCAAATTCTTTTGTTTATTGGAAACCAAAAATTAATGCAGATACTCTACGGCCCAGTTTCACAAACAGGGCTTAGCTTAAGCCAGGACTAGACCTTAGTTAAATTTAGGCTATTTAAGGCACATTTATAAAAACAGCCTGAGAAAAATACATTACTGGTGTGCAACTGTAGACAAAAAATGACACTGACATATTTTAAGACATCTCACTGCAAGTTATTTTCAGTTGAGACAGCTCAAACATGCAATTTAATCCATGACTAGCCTTAAACCTTGTTTGTAAAACCGGGGGTACACGTCATTAATGTAGATTAAATAAAAGCTTTGGACCTAAGAGAGAACCCTGCAGTATGCCACAAATTATGTTTATAAATTGTTGCTAACAAGTGGGATTACAGTGATTGTTGTTTGATAAATGTCAATAAATAAAACTAGTAAACTCTTTCGCTCTTTTTCAAAGTGCAGTTGTAGCTGAGAAGTCAAAGGGCTCTATTTTAACGATCTAGGAACAAAGTCTAAAGTGCATGCTGCAAAAGCATTAAGGGCGTGGCCGAAATCCACTTTTGTAATTTAAAGATGGAAAAATGCGTTTGCGCCCATCACATGGTCTAACAGGGTTGTGCTTATTCTCTTAATGAGTTATGGGTGTGTTTTGAGCATATCGTGCATTAAACCAATCAGAGTCTCATCTCTCATTCCCTTTAAGAGTCAGTTTTGTTGTGCCATGGCGCATTTGCTATTTACATGACCGACTTGGTAAGTGGAGAAACCGAATGCTTCACTAGTGGGAAAACAGTTAAACAGCCCATCTGCAGCGCGAGGATAAAGAACGAGCCTCCTCCATTCAGCCTCTTTACTTTCTCTTTACTTTTACTCTTTACTCCTTTACTTTTGTGACAAGGAAGTACACTCTCACTCCACTGAAGACATCCATCAGCCTACATATTTAATTTTGTTTGTTAAGCGCAAAGATTTGTTTCAAAACTATTTCTAAATTCAGTTCTAATTTCTAATTGTCTAAGGTGGACAAATCTAAACTTGTTTTTAGTAAAACAAATATGAATATGCATATAATAAATAATACTGCTAATAATAATAACATTATGCAAATGCAGATTGTCATGAATAAACTAAAAAAAAGCCCCCCGACATGAAGAAGGCATGTATTTATGTAGAAAATAATCATTTTTGCAACATTTTAATCCTTAATTTTTTTTCATATGTAAAGATATTTGTGTATTGCTGTACATCCTGTGTGTATTACAGTTTTTCTTAAATTGCTTTAATGCAGCTGTCAACTGAAACCCCACATTTTCAAAACAGTTAACACACAAGCCTAAACAGCGGCACTCATGGTCAAAATGACACATTTTGCTTGCAGAATGCTCTAACCATGTCAAAACATTTAAAATATGCAGCAAAGGCAAATTTTGCCTTCAAACAACACCACTTGCAAACAAGTATAAGAGCTCTTTTAATCAATCATTACACAACTGACAACATACAGAACTCAGTGTGAATCAGTGCACCATTGCTTGTCCTTGTAGCCTTATGCCAGTGCCGTTTGTTGTCTTTCTATACAGGCTGTCAAACTTGCCTTTTTGCATTGGATCCAGAATAAGAAATGCTGATTAAAATTTTATTGAATGCATGACATTTTTTCAAACTGTGGCTGAAAACTGAAATACTGTAAAAACAAAACAAAAAGAACCCAATGAAATACTCTAAATATTAGAGGAAGCACATGTAAACCAAAATACAGTATCAGAGTAGAAGCCACTATTGACCTCCTCCATCTATGCTGGCAAAGAACAACACAGACCTGCCAGCACCTATTTTTAGGAGGTTTCAGACTGATTGCTAATTGAAGATTTGTGTGAAGGAGTGTCAAACCGATGCTTCAGTGATTTCATACTGACGTTGGTAGTTTCTAATAGTTAGGAATAGATGGTTTCTGTTTGGTAATCATAGCTAAAACAATAAAGTTTGGACTGCTTGAATAACATCTGTGTTAACTGATTTGCAAAACGGTGGTGAAAATGTGTCAACCCAATGAGAAAGGGTTTACACATTTGCAAGACATGTCTTCTGCTCTGCTGGGATAGTGATGATGAAAATGGGGTGGATTCTAGTTTCTTTTACCAGGTCAAAGCAAATATGAAAAACTGCAAGCAATGTGTGAGCATTTGGACCTGCATAGCTGCAGAACTAAGGGTGCTTTCACAGATGTGGTTCAGTTCATTTGGTCCGGACCAAAGGCAACAAATAATACATTGTAGCACTTTTCTGCCGTTTTGGGTCCCTTTCACACCACACTGATTGCTTTGGTCCGAACCAGTTGAAACTAACCAAAATGCAGTCATGTGACAAAATCTACATCACTCACTGGCCAGATGTTATTGAACGCATTTCCTAAACTGCTTTTCAATTGGTCAGAATTCACGTGGAACTACCGCAAATAAACAAACCGGCAGACACACAATGTCGCTGCGCTGGCTGACGCAGTATCCCTGGTCATAGTATACTAATGTAGTTTGTATGCATCACTTTAGACAAACTATACATTTCGAGAATGAAGGGCGGCTGGGGTTGGAGAACAATGTTTTAATGCATTGCAATCGGCAAAAGCATTAGGAGAAGGCGTGAAATAATTTAGCTAAACTGCGACATGGTCATCAGGTAATGTTTCTCCCTCTCCCTCTCCCTCTCTCTCTCTCCCTCTCCCTCTCTCTCTCTCTCTCTCTCTCTCTCTCTCTCTCTCTCTCTCTCTCTCTCTCTCTCTCTGTGTTTAAAACTGTTGGTAAAGCACTGTCAACAAATATTTTTCCTCCAAACCCCATAAGATAGACAGCGCATCGCACTACGGCAGCTGGATTGGTCCAAAAAGGCGCAGTACTTTTTGCGGTTGGGTCTGTTTTAGTATAAAGGTAAAGTTGGTTTTATATTTGGATATTCAGACATTCCCCTTAATAATATAATTTCAGAAAAGTATTCTTTGCAAATTCTAAATAGCGAAATCGTATTAGCAGCCAATGGTTACCAAAGTACAGCATTGTTTACAGTCAATTAGATAGTGTTAATGTTGTTTTGAAGTCATACTTACATGCTAATTCCGATCGAATATTCAAAGTAACACGGTAAACAATATAGAGACTTCTAAATGAACGAATGTGCGAATATAAAACCAACTTTACCTCTATTGTTTTAGTTTGGATCACGTTCTCACCACAAACGAACCGCTCCAGGGTTCGTTTTAAAGCGTACCGAGACCACCTTTTCAAGCAGGTCTCGGTACGCTTTTTTGGTGCGCACTCGAGTGCGATTGCTACGTTCTCACCTGCCCAAACGAACCGCACCAAGAGGGAAAACAAACTCTAGTGCGATTCAACCGAACTAAATAAGGCAGGTGTGAAAGCACCCTAACATGCTCTATGCTGGACTTTAGACGTCTTTATAGTTGGTCAATGGAGCAGTCTATTTCAGTTCCTCAAAATAGCAATGCGCCAACGATGCGCCTTAACACACCTTCATTATAGACCAGAACATGAGTCCACAAAGTGTCGCAAATGGACTTGCTATTTAAACAAATGGGAAAATTAGGGTTGTGCTGGTCTGAAAATAGCACCTTATTGTGCTGTGTGTATGATAGGGCCTGAAGAGATTGGTTTATGGTTTATATATTGGTTATGGAAATATTGAGAACGTGTTGATTTCTGTGTTGCAAAAGTAAGTCCACTTTACAGGCACTTCCAATGGACTTAATAAACTTGAGCTAGAATTGATACTGTTGTTTGCTAAACTGAGAAACAGATGAAATTAGGTTGTTGTGATAAGGTTTGACCAATCAGAGCAGAGTAAGCTCTCTAAAAGGCAAGGTTTTGAATGATGGGATTCTTAAACCAACCGTTTCCGACACTGAGAGAAAAGAGCTGATGCTGCATTGTTTATTTTGAGATTCATGATTTAATTCATATGTTTTTGACCTTGGATGGATGTAAAATAAGTTACGAACTTAGCATAATAGAAGCACTTTATTGGGCAGTTGAATCGAATAATGATATTTCCTCTTTATACAGCTCCAGCTGCTTTTTGTTACTAATTTGTATTGCAGCTCAGTATTTATAGCAGTAGCTTTTCCAACTCTGCTGGAGACTTTCTCCAACTCTAAAGGTTCATATGCATGCAACATGTCTTTGTTTTTCTGTTAATGTACATGTCAATTTCAAATGTACGGCCAATTGGAATACAAGAAACCGCTATGTTGCTTCGATAAAGAGTTTTAAGCCAGGAAAGCATAAAATAACACACTGATAATTGACCATATTAATGACAACTATGCTACAGTATGTCAGATGATAGTTTTTTGCATGGTGTACTGTGAATTTGAATTGATTTGAAATGTTTTGCTTTTATCCAAGCAAAACGCAGCTGCTTTAGTATCTTGAATCCAGTCATGAATGCTGTTTACGTTTATGAGTTTTGTATTGACGTGTTTCTACCAGGCATATTTGGTAACTCTGGCTTTTCCATAATTAATAATTGCTGGAGGGGAGAACACGTGCATCTGAATCTCAGGGTGATGGAGAGAGTCAGATTGTACTTTGGCAAAATCATCTGCATCAATCATCAACACTCTCTTTCACTTCAATGATTCTTTCCATATACAAATCAGTATTTTTTTCTTAGTTCTCTTCGATGTTCGTTTTTCCTTCTGCTTCTCTCAGTCTCTCATCCATTGTGTTATCACAATTATTTTGTTTTCCACTCTTTAGAGCATGGTGTTATTAAAGCGTGACCACAGGAGCAGTAGAATGTTCTTTGTGATTATTTACACCAGTCTCAGCCCAGCTCTGGGCTACCGATTGCGACATTTTGACCAATGTTGGGGATGAATGTGGGGTTGGGGGTTTGCGTGGAGTTATTCATGTGTGTGACAACAGTGTATCACATGAAAGCATTTATAATTTCTGGAAAAAGCAGCGTGTTATTTTCTTTTCAAACCGCACAAATTGCATGAATATACTAAAGGGAAAAAAAACAGAAAGAGGAAGGATGTTAGAAAAAAGCAGATGGATGGATGCATAGATGGGCAGACAGGTAGACAGATGGGATGGATAGATAGAAATTTGAGTATATAGATGGATGTACAGATAGATAGACAGACAGATAGATAGATAGATAGATAGATAGATAGATAGATAGATAGATAGACAGACAGACAGACAGACAGACAGACAGACAGACAGCCAGATAGATAGATAGATAGATAGATAGATAGATAGATAGATAGATGGGTAGATAAATGGGTAGACGGATGGGCGGACGCAAAGATGGATAGTAGTTGGTAGGGGTGTGAACCTACACTGGTCTCACGGTCCGGTTACGATTATCATGCCATTGATTCGGTTCAATTCGATATTTCGGTGCATCACGATGCTTTTCATACATTATTAGATTTTTTCTTCACAACACAAGATTTTTTGTGCTGTAACCGCGACTGAAGATCAGCCGCGGTTACAGCCTGTATGCGCATAATACGTGGTTATCACAGTTAATCCATAATAGACACAGTGGAGAAAACTTGCACCTCAGGCACGCTCGTGTCTGAATCCACAAGTATCGCTTTAACAGCCAAGAGGAAAGGAAAAGTTACCTTACAAACACGCCAGCGGGTCAAATGTCCAAAGTGAGAGAGAGAGAGAGAGAGAGAGAGAGAGAGGCAGAGATTGAGTTTTACAGCATTTCTCCCTAGCAGTGAAATAGCGGTTCAATTCACCTTTATTTGTATAGCGCTTTCACAATATAGAATTTGTCAAAGCAGCTTCACATAGAATATTATAGTGAATTAAAACATTGTCAGTCCAGTTTTCAGTGTTTAAGTTCAATTCAGTTTAGCTCAGTTCAGTGTGGTTTAATAATCACTACTTAGAGTCCAAACACTGAAGAGCAAATCCATCGATGCACAGCTTTACAGATCCCGAATGTATATCCATCTGTATACCCAACTACTATATATCCATTCTTTCGTCCATCCATCCATCCAGCCAACTGTATATCCATCTGTGTACTCAACTTTCCATCCAATGACATCAGTACGTAATAACCGGTTATGATTATTACTGAACCGATATCGAATTGTCCCCGTCTGCATCGCAGTGCACCGAAGAAACAATTAATTTTGACACCCCTAGTAGTTGGATGTATAGTTGGATGGATGGATGGATGGACATGGATAGTAGTTGGGTATACAGATGGATATACAGTTGGCTGGATGGATGGATGGATGAATGAATGGATATATAGTAGTTCACTCAAAAAAATGAACAAGGAAGGTTGTACACTTTACATAATATATTTATATTTGGTTTACTTAAAATAATTTCTTTGTTTTCTTTCTTAGTCTTTGTTGACTTGAAATTAATTTTTCTATTAAGGTCAACGTAATTATGTCTTAACTTAACTATACAAAATCCAAATGTGTTGTCTAAGCACAAATCATTTATGTTAAGTGAACATTTCTTACATCCACATGGTGGCAGTATAATGCGACCAACTGCCATGAATCTCCAAAAAAAGAAGAAGAGCAAATCGCCTCAGATTACGCATGCGCAAAGATTTTCCATCGATTAGTTTTGACAGAGCGAAGTCTTACTTTCAACGACTGGAAAAGGTAAAAGTTTATTTGTTTTTTCATCAGTATAAATCTATTTTATTTGTGATGAGACATGTTCTTCATTCTTTAGAGATCTAGTGTAAACATGCTGATGTTAGCTAGCTAGCTAGCTAGCTACCATGAAGCGCAGGTCTGTCAGCTCCTTATTTTTATTATTTCGGCAAAAGAAAAGTAAATTATTCATTGCTATGATAGATTTCTGAACCCTCAGTTTGACCCCATTGAATGTTTAATACCTGTAAATATGTAGTTTATTTAAAGGGGTATTTAAGTTAGTGTAATATTAAAATGTATTAAAAATGTTTAACACACATATCATCAAGCAGACCAGAGGATTGAACTTGTTTTATTTATTCAATAATACATACAGATGGATATACATTTGGATGGATGGATGGAAATTTGAGTATAGAGATTGATATACAGTACAGTTGGATAGATAGATGGACAGATGGACGGACCGACAAAGGTGAATAGTAGTTGGATGGATGGATGAACAGATGCATGGACAGACATGGATACTAATTGGGTATATAGATGCATATACGGATGGATGGATAGTAGTTGTGTATACAGGTGGATATACAGTTGGATAGATAGATTGGATGGATGGACGGACGGATAGACAGGTGGACAGAGAGATGCATGGAAAGATAGGTAGTAGTTGGGTATGCAGATGAATATACAGTTGGACGGATGGAAGGACAGACAGACAGTAGTTGGGTATGCAAATGAATATAGAGTTAGATGGATGGAGGGACAGATGGAGATTAGTTGGGTATACAGTTGGATGGATGGAAAGATGAATAGCAGTTGGGTATACAGTTGGATGAGTGGATGGATGGACAGACAGACAGATAGAGGGACAGATGGATAGTAGTTGGGTAAACAGTTGGATGGATGGAAAGATGTATAGTAGTTGGGTATACAGATAGATATACAGTTGGGTGGATGATGGACAGATGGATGAATAGTAGTTGGGTATACTGGGATGGACGGACGGACGGACGGATGGATGGACGGATGGATGGATAGATAGTTGGATAGATGGATGGATAAACCGATAGTAGTTAAGTATACAGTAGGATTTACAGCTGGATGGATGGAACGATGGATAGTTGTTGGGTATACAGATGGATATACGGTTGGATGGATGGATGAATGAATGAATGGACAGAGAGATAGAAGTTGGGTATGCAGATGGATATACAGTTGAATGGATAGATGGATGGATGGACGGATTGAAGGATGGATAGTAGTTGTGTATACAGATGGATATACAGTTGAATGGATGGATGGACGGACGGACTGATGGATGGATGAATAGATGGATAGTAGTTGAATAGATGGATGGATGGATGGATGGATGAATGGACAGACAGATAGTAGTTGGGTATAAAGTAGGATATACAACTGGATGGATGGATGGATGGATGGAACGATAGATAGTAGTTGGGTATACAGATGGATATACGATTGGATGGATGAATGAATGAATGGACAGAGAGATAAAAGTTGGGTATGCAGATGGATATACAGTTGAATGGATAGATGGATGGATGGATGGATGGATGGATGGATAGTAGTTGTGTATACAGATAGATATACAGTTGAATGGATGGATGGACGGACGGACTGATGGATGGATGAATAGATGGATAGTAGTTGAATAGATGGATGGATGGACAGACAGAGAGTAGTTGGGTATACAGTAGGATATACAACTGGATGGATGGATGGATGGAACGATAGATAGTAGTTGGGTATACAGATGGATATACAGTACAGTCGGATGGATGGATCTATGGATGAATGAATGAATGGACAGACAGATAGTAGTTGGTTATATAAATGGATATACAGTTGGATGGATAAACGGATGGATGGATGGAAAGATGGATAGTAGTTGGGTATACAGATCAATATACGGTTCGTTGGATAGATGGATGGATGAATGAATGGACAGACAGGTAGTAGTTGGTTATACAGATGGATATACAGCTGAATGACTGGACGGCTGGACTGATGGATGGATGGATGGATGGATGGATGGATGGATAGATGGATAGTAGTTGGGTATACAGATGGATGATTGGATGGACAGAAAGATGGATAGTAGCTGGGTATACAGATGGATAGGTGGATGATGGATAGACATTTGGTGGATAGATAGATGTGTGTGTGATGTTTGCTCTTGTGTGTGTCTGCTGTTTGGCCAGCTGTGATTGGCTGTTCATCAATCTCTGATTTGAAGTGTTATGATGGATAGATGAGCAGACAGCAGTGAATCTGGCATGAGAATGAATGCATGTGTCTATATGTGTGTGTGTGTGCATTGTGTACTGTAAACGTGGCTCTCCTGAGTGTACAGTGTGTCCTCTGTTGATGTGTGAAGATCTATAATCCTGCTGAATGATCCAGCTTTGATGAGCATATGAGAGCAGGAATGTGTTCAGGTGTGTCTCAGCACGCAGCTCTGATCGAGGAGTCATAGAGTGCATTGATGAGGCTCTACTGTATATGTCAGAATCCAAAACACTAATATCTGCCATGTGTTTGGGTGTTTAGACAGTGATGCTTTGGACTCACGACTATGACATCTGAAACTAATAAACATTCTCCTTTAACAATTTTCACAACGAGAGTCAAATGCGAATGATATTGTAAAATTAGACTGTTTTAGTCTCTATTTAAATAAAGTTATTATATATGTATATATTTTTTTTTAGATTTCTGTATATCGACATAAACTAAAAATATTTTGCTCACTGAAGTGAATAAAAAAACGAAATAGATTAGATATAAATATTCTAACCTTTAAAAAAGTATTCATTCGTTTTCCTTCGGCTTAGTCCAGTGGTGTCCAAACTCAATCCAGGAGGGCCAGTGTCCTGCTGAGTTTAGCTCCAACTTGCTTCAACGCACCTGCCAGGAAGTTTCTATTATATCGTAAGAGCTTGATTAGCTGATTCAGGTGTGTTTGATTAGGGTTGGAGCTAAACTCTCCAGGACACCGGCCCTTCAGGACCGAGTTTGGACACCCTTGGCTTCCCTTTATTCATCAGGGGTTGCCACAGCGGAATGAACCGCTAACTTATCCAGCATGTTTTACGCAGCGGATGCCCTTCCAGCTGCAACCCATCACTGGGCAACACCCATACACACTCTCATTCACACACATTCGGACAATTTAGCTTACCCAATTCACCTATACCACGTGTGTTTGGATTTGGAAACCAAATAACATGCAAATTAAGAAATGCCAACTGACCCAGCCGAGGCTCGAACCAGTGACCTTCTTTCTGTGAGGCAACAGCGCTACCCACTGTGCCACCGCACCGCCAAAAATGTAATTATAATTTTATCATTTAATTTAAGCGTGTGTCTAAATGTTAGTTTGTAGGCTGGTGCAAATGTTTGTGTTTGCAGGTTGGTTCAGGTGTGTGTGTGTGTGTATATACAGTATTTGCAGGTTGGTCGAGGTGTGTGCGTGTTTGTAGGCTGGTCCAAAAGTTTGTGTGTGTACCTGTGTGTGTGTGTTTTTAGGTTGGTCCATGTGTGTCTGTGTTTGTAGGCTGGTCCAGGAGTGTGTGTGCGTGTGTTTGCAGGTTGGTCCAGGACTGTGTGAGCGTGTATGTGTGCGTTTTACAGGCTGGTCCAGGTGTGTGTGTGTTTGCAGGTTGGTCGAGGTGTGTCTGTGTTTGTAGGCTGGTCCTGGAGTGTGTGAGTGTGCCTGCATTGTAGGCTGGCCAATGTGTGTGTGTGTGTGTGTGTGTGTGTGTGTACAAGTGTGTTTGTAGGTTGGTACAGGTGTGTGTGTGTGTTTTTTACAGGCTGGTCCAGGTGTGTGTATTTTTGTGCGTGTTTCCTGGTTGGTCCAGATGTGTCTGTGTTTGTAGGCTGGTCCTGGAGTGCGCGTGCGTGTGTGTGTATTTGTAGGCTGGTCAGAAGTCTGTGTGTACATGTGTGTTTGTAGGCTTGTACAGGTGTGTGTGTGTGTGTGTGTGTGTGTGTGTGTGTGTGTGCGCGTGTGCGTGCGTGCGTGTGTGTGTGTGTGTGTGCGTGCGTGTGTGTGTTTATTAAAGGCTGGTCCAGGTATGTGTGTGTGTGTTTGCAAGTTGGTCCAGGTGTGTCTGTGTTTGTAGGCTGGTCCAGGAATGAGTGTGTGAGTGTGTGTGCGCATTTGTAGGCTGGTTCAGAAGTGTGTGTGTACATTTGTTTTTGTTGGAGTGTGTGTGTTTAGGCTGATCCAGATATGTGTACATGTGTGTGGAGCGTGTGTGTTTGTAGGCTGGTCCAGGAGTGTGTGTGTGTGTGTGTGTGTGCGCGCATTTGTAGGCTGGTCTCGAAGTGTGTGTGTACACATGTGTTTGTAGACTGGTCTCGAAGTGTGCGTTTAAGTGATTGTTGGCTGGTCCAGAAGTGTGTATGTGTGTTTTTAGGCTGGTCTAGGATTTTTGTGTGTGTGTTCACAGAATGGTCCAGGACCGTGTGTGTGTGTTTGCAGACTGGTCCAGGAGCATATGCCCCCCGCTGGCTCACACACACCCTGCACCACAGCGGCTGCATTCTTCACATTCCCTCAGAGGAGTCCCGTAACCCGAGGATGAGGTGGAGGGAAGAGACATCACTGCGCTCAGACCTGCTGTTCTGTCAAGACGTCATTCTGTACTCAAACCTGCACTGAACACACACACACATCACCTCACAGCACCTCTTACACACTGAAGTCAATGTGAAATCAAAATCAACTCTGTCCCAATACTCTTAAGAAAAACTTGCTATTCAGCAAACACACGCACACTTCCACAAACTGTTTAGTATCCCCAGCCCCCCGACCCCCCTTATCTTTTCTGGTACGTAACGCCAATTTTCATGATCCAATCATTCATAGGACAACATTAATTCCCATATACTGGTAAACTTATTTGTCTATAACTTCCTATATTAAATATTCATTCATTCATTCATTCATTTTCCTTCGGCTTAGTCCCTTTATTCATCAGGGGTCGTCACAGCGGAATGAACCACCAACTTATCCAGCATTTGTTTTACACAGCGTATGCCCTTCCTGCTGCAACCCAGTATTGGGAAACACCCATACATTCTCATTCACACACATACGGACAATTTAGCTTACCCAATTCACCTATACCACATGTGTTTGGATTTGGAAAGCACACACATGCATTATGGCCAATTTAGTTTGTTCAATTCACCTATAGAGGAATTACCAACCTACATCACACATGACATCACACGGGTTTCCAGTTGCAAAAAAAGACTGGTTGCAATAGCAAACATGTCGTGTTGTGCAGTAGGATGCCAAACACTGCTTTTAATGCCAACCGCAGATGTCTTTGGCTAAAAGGGAGCTGAATGGAGTGAGGACCTAATTAAAAATGCTCGACTGCAGTTTTCATTTTATATGAGGTAAGTTCACGCTATGCTGAATCATACACATTAACATTACTCGTTTTTGATTGCAGCAATTATTTCAGCAAAAATAGTTAAATATGGTGAATTAAACTGCCGACACTGAATGCTTAGAATAAATGTAAAAGTGTATGTTCACATACCCTGCCGTACAGGTGCAGTTCGCTGTCACAATGCAGTTGTTTTGCTTGTTGATGATTACCCAGGCCTTGTATAGCTCAGTCTTCTTTCCTTGTCTTTGGCTAGGCAGAACCTCGGTTTTTAGCACTACATAGTTTTGAACCTGGTAGTCATGGAACATTATTTCTTGCACATGACCACACAGAACAAAACTGTAGGCATCCAAAGACTTGTAGACGTTTAACTTCTCTCTTGTAAAATCACTTGGAGTTTCAATGAGATAGTTGTGTATTTGGGGCTGGATGCTTGGTCATTTTGTCTTATCCAATATCCTTTGGGAGGGTGCTATCGCAAATGGACCTGTCAGATGAACGCAGCTCACTTTAACGTTAATTTTGCTTAATAACTGTACTTATCACTGGGTGACGAGCTGTTATAATACACTGAAAGCATTATGTAAATAATATATATAGTATGTCATCAATATAACTTATTTCTAAGACAACAACAAACTCTGTACCTCATCGGATGTCATTCCCTCGCTGTAAATGCTAGCGCTCCCGCTTTTTTTCTACAACCTCGCTGCATGTGTATCCTGAATGTTTAAAAACCGGTAATTTGTCTATAGTGCATGTCTTTGGACTGTGGGGGAACTAGAGCACCCGGAGGAAAGCCACGTCAACATGGGGAGAACATGCTAACTCCACACAGAAATGCCAACTGGCCCAGCCGGGACTCGAACCAGCGACCTTCTTGCTGTAAGTCGACAGTGACTATAATTTCTTACTTCTTTCTTAAATTAATTTGGATGATGCTCAATGCAGAAATGTCCATTTTAAATATTGTTTCAACTCAGCATTAAGTCACATGTCTGTGAAATCAGCCTGCTGTTTTTTACTGGCTTCATTATGGCTTTATCTTTTCAGTTGGACTATTGGAGTGTTAATTAAAAGTTTTAATTTTTTTTTTAATGTTTCGATTTTCTGTTTTCAATTTAACTTCATTCATTTACTTTTCGGTTTAGTCCCTTTGTTAATCTGGGGTGACCACAGTGGAATGAACCACTAATTTATCCAGTATATGTTTTACGCAGCAGATGCCCTTCCAGCTGCAACCCATCACTGGGAAACACCCATACACTCTCATTCACACACATACACTGGTCAATTTTAGCTTACCCAATTCACCTATAGCGCATGTCTTTGGACTTGTGGGGGAAACCGGAGCACCCGGTGGAAACACACAAGAGGAACATGCAAACTCCACACAGAAACGCCAACTGACCCAGCCGAGTCTCGAACCAGCGACCTTCTTGCTGTGACCGTGCTACCCACTGTGCCACCGCGTCGCCTAATTTAACTTCATTTTACATTTTATTAATACTATTATGTGTGTGTGTTTTCATTTATGACTATAGTCTTATTTTAATTTTCACTTTGGTTATAATTTAACCTAAATTAAAAATTACTTACTAAAAAATATAAATGATCAATAATGTACAGTACAGTATTAATATATTGTTTATATTTTAACTAGCAAAAATTTTTAATTATAGCTAAAATGGTTCAAATGTAGTTGATATACTTGAGTAGTAAAAAATATTCATTCATTCAATTTCCTTCGGCTGAGTCGAAAATCGGAGCACTTGGAGGAATCCCACGCCAACACGGGGAGAACATGCAAACTCCACACAGGAACGCCAACTGACCCAGCCGGGACTCGAACCAGCGACCTTCTTGCTGTGAGGCAACAGTGCTAACCATGTAATAATAATAATAATAATAATACTTCCTTACATTTATATGGTGTTTTTCTGGGCACTCAAAGCGCTTTACACATAGAGGGAATTCTCCTCATCCACCACTAATGTGCAGCATCCACCTGGATGACGCGACAGCAGCCATTTTGCGCCAGACCGCACACCACACACCAGCTGATTGGTGGAGAGGAGACAGAGAGTGATTAAGCCAATTATGATATGGGGATGGTTAGGAGGCCATGATGGACAGAGGCCAGTGGGCAGATTTGGCCAGGATGCCGGAGTTAAACCCCTACTCTTTTTCGAAGGACATCCTGGGATTTTTATTGACCACAGAGAGTCAGGACCTCGGATTAACGTCTCATCCGTAAGACGGCGCTCACTGAGCAGTATAGAGTCCCCGTCACTATACTGGGGCATTAGGACCCACACAGACCGCAGGTTGGGCGCCCCCTGCTGGCCTCACTAACACCACTTCCAGCAGCAACCTAGCTTTCCCATGTGGTCTCCCATCCAGGTACTGACCAGGCGCAGCCCTGCTTAGCTTCGGTGGGCGACCATGTGAGAGTTGCAGAGAGCTAGCTGCCGGCACATATGATGTATGATATATGATGCATAATCAGTGTTGCCAGATGTAGCTAACTAATTTTAGCCTAATGGTGGTCTGAGGCTGGGGGGCGTACCATTGCAAAACTCGCCTATGTCATTTTTTACCCGCGCAATCAAATTCAAATCCGCCCAATCTGTGCATAATGATGATAATACACATCTATGCTTTATACACATCTAATCAAGGTTATAGTGTGTATAATCATACATTTTAATATTTATTAGTATTTTGCCAAATATTAAGTTGCACAATACTGAGTTTATTGAAATACTGTACTATTATGATATATATATATATATATATATATATATATATATATATATATATATATATATATATATATATATATATATATATATATATATATATATATACTGAAAAAGTCATGCTGCCTTAATTTTTTAGCGGATTCAAATTAACTTTTTTTCAGTCATGTCAACTTAAGTTAAACTTTATATAACTTAAAATATTTAGTTGAAACCTGCTGAACTTATTAAAATAAGTTAAAGCAACATAAAAATATCGTCATACATTTTTTTACAGTGTAGGTTACCTAAAATAAAATATTATGCATGTATTTAAATACTTGGTTGATTGATTATTTGTATATTTTTTGTTTTACATGTAACCGGAACAGGATTACGTTCCCCTTTATACACTGGGATCAGTGTCAGAAGGTCATCACCCTCATGGCCTTGTGTGCTCCAGCTGTCGCAGACGTCAGGAGGTCCCCAATCCTTTCAGCCCTAAAATAGTTTGCGAACTTTAATTTTAGGAACAACTTGGAATAACCCTTGGCTCCCATTCACAGCACTGTTCCTGTGCTAGGACGGTTCACATGCAAGGTAAAAACAAAGCAAGTTTATTTATATATTTTGTCATTCAAAGTGATTTAAATGGGTCCATCGCAAAAAAATATCTGATTCTGATAAGTTATGCAATCATTTGCATTTATTTATTTATTTGGGGTTGTTCATTTGGCTGTGGCGACCCATGGTGAATAAAGGGACGAAGCCAAAGGAAAATGAATGTATGAACTTATTCATTTTGGCAGACAGACAACTTAAATGGAGTAAGTCCACAGACAACACAAATTAAGTTGTGAAATCAAAACACAAATTAACTCTATGATGCCACCCGTGTGAAATGAAATACTATAGTAATTTATAATACATACTGCAGTGTTTTTGAATCATACTATAGTAAAGTGCTTTAATCTGTTGTGGTATGTTTGAAACACAGACACACCTGGACCAACCTGCAAACACACATGTGCACACATTTCTGGCCAGCCTACAATGGTAACACAACATCTATACAGTACATCTATAGTAATATACAATAACCGAATTGGCCAATACTGTAGTATACTACAACTATAGAGTATATTAAACAACAATACACAACAGTTTACTGTAGTAAAAACTAAAGTATACTACTATATTTATTATAGCTTATCTGTTGCATTTATTAACACAATGTTATAATGTATACTATTTAATGCACTAGTATAAAACTATATTGCTATAAATTGCTATAGTATTTTGTAAATGTGAGTAGACAAATAAAGAAGTGTTTTTTCCCTGCAAGTTATTGCATTATTAAGTTGTAGCCTCGTTTAACTGGAGCATTGCCCTAAAGGTTTTCTGCCGCTTTACAAATAAAACTTTCAACTTTATGATGCTGCCCATGTGAAATGAAATACTATAGTAATTTATAATAAATACTGCAGTGTTTTTGAACCATACTACTGTATAGTAAAGTGCTTTAATCGGTTGTGGTGATTCTGTAGCTGCTATATACTGTAAAACACAGCAGTGAACTTTATCAAATGAAATGAGTGTAGTTAACTCAAAATTGACTGAAAGTTCATTCTATTCCTTTGAAAAGAGTTTTGAACTCAGTGTTGAAGGTAATGAGTTGATTAAATACCTCTTTAATTCAACTTAAATGGAGCAAGTTCACAGTACTCGTATAGAAAAGTTATTTTTAACTCAAATTGTTTGTAGCAATTGGTTTCTTCTGGATTGATTTGCCTTAACTCATTGGGTTTTACAGTACTCAGTTGGTTTTAGTTCTCTTCATTTATCGGGTTTTACAGTGCTCAAATTGCTTCGTTTACTCAAATGGATTAAGTTCACAGTACTCATTAGGATTAGTTTTTGAACTTAAATGGTTTGTTGTAATCGGTTTCCTCAAACGGTTTGAGTTACCTTAACTTTTTGGGTTTTACAGTGTAGTAACACAAAAACTATAATAATATAACCGAATTAGCCAATACTGTAGTATAATACAACTATAGGGTATATTATACAACAATACACCACTGTTTACTGTAGTAAAAACTAAAGTATACTACTATATTTATTATAGTTTATCAGTTCACTGTAGTTTGTACTACAGTATGCTGTAGCCAGTGGTGTAAAGTAACTAATTAAAAATACTCAAGTTAGTGTAATTGAGTAGTTTTTCTCAGGAATTGTTGAGTAGTTTTAAAAATGTATACTTTTACAATTCCTTGAGTACATTTTTAGTGCAGTACCTGTACTTTTACTCCACTATTTTCTTTCAGCCTGCAGTCATTACTTTAATTTCCTTGTCTATGGGAATTAGAAAAATCAGTCCTGAGATTCCTGTCCAATCAAATCGCACATACCGTAGAAGGTAAACTGCATCATAATAAACTATTGTACCTCTAGACGTGTGCACTTTATAATTGCAGCAAACTGTTTGGAAGTATTAAAAGTGTCCATGAAGATGTTCAAAATCTTTACGCGCATTAACCCAGAGACTGTTTAGATGCATGTCACTGATGAGAAGATGACGGATGTTTACTGTATGATGACCGAAATGGCCATTTTGTTTGGAAATGAAAATCGGGTTGATGTCAGAACTCAACGTCAGGCCAATGTCAATGTCTAATGTCCAACCTAAAACCAACCAAATATCAACGTCTAATGATGTTACAGCTTGACATTGTGTGAACTTTACCCCTATGACATCTATCAGACGTTGGATTTTGGTTGCCATACCTGATGAATAATTGTCAGTATTTGACGTCATATAGGATGTTGGTTTAAGATGTTGGCTCAAGGCTGGATTTTGGTCTTTTTCTAACAACCTAAAATCAACCAAATATCATTTGACGTCATTATTGGATATCAAAATAACGTTGTCCTTGTCTGCTGGTTTGACAATTAATTTTGGTCACCTGACATTACAACCTAAATCTAACCTATTAATGTCTCATGATGTTGTGTGTCTGCTGGGCAATAACTAAATGCACTACAGAATGTTACGTTTACACACTTTCACAAATTACATGTAAACACATCAGCTTTTGACAGCGTAATACTCACTACTCACTACTCTTGAGTACTTTTGAAAGGGCTACTTTTTACTCATACTTTGAGTAATATTTACAGCAGATACTTTTACTCTACTTGCACTGCATTTTTAGGCAAGTAATGGTACTTATACTTGAGTATGATTTTTCAGCACTCTTTCCACCACTGGCTGTAGCATTCATTAATAAAATGTTATAATGTATACTATTTAATACACTTTACTATAGTATGGTTCAAAAACACTATAAATTGCTATAGTATTTTTTTTTAAATGTGAGTAGACAAATGAAGAAGTGTTTTTTTCTGCAAGTTATTGCATTATTAAGTTGTACCCTAGTTTAAATGGAGGATTGCCCTAAAAGTTTTCTGCCGCTACACCCTTTAAATTAGATGAGTCAAAAAAACTACTAAAAGAAGTCTGTGATGGACTTAAAACGTTCAGAGAGAGAGAGAGAGAGAGAGAGAGAGAGAGAGAGAGAGAGAGAGAGAGAGAGAGAGAGAGAGAGAGAGAGAGAGAGTAAATTAAGTTCCAAACCATAAACCTCCCGCCTACCCCAAAGCTCAACCAATCAGAATCCGCTCATTCTCTGCGCTGCTCTCGGATTGGCCACTCGCCTTCTGACTGACAGTCAGTGTGAATGAAGTTTTTTCCCACTTTGGCTCCTCGAAGTTTCAGTGACGGGGGCATCACTGCAGCGCACTGAAGGGAAGGAAAGAAGAACAGAAGGGAAAAGAAAGAAGAAGAGGTGCCCCATCCATCCATCCATCCATCTATCTATCCATCCACCGAATTTTCCCTGCAGGACTTTATGAACGTATGGCTGCATGAGAGGCTTTGAGCTCTCGCGCTTTCTCTCTCCGGGACTGTTGGGTTACTGGTGCGGTCCTGAAATCAAGCAGTTGTCATATTAATATATAAACCAAAACTCTTCGCGCGTCAGGACGGACGCAGGTGGTCATGGATACACCTATCAGATGGAAAGTAAAGCGGAGGTTTAAGGAGGTGCGGCTGTCGGTACTCCTAGTATTCCTGATGTTTGTCACCTCACGAGTCAGCGCAGGTAAGCGGCGAATCAGCTGTTCCCAAACTGTTAGTTTGTGCCGCGGGCCGAGAGCGCATTCCTCGGTCAGTCCGCTGTCCCGGGACTGGAAATACCGGAGGAGGGGATGAGGAGGGCTGAAAGTGTGATTTTTACATCCGAACTTACGTTTTAGTGACTTTCGCTTTCTTAGGGAAGAGCGAATAACGGGAAGTTTTCCCGTGCAAAGCTGCAGCTGCGTAAAGAAATCGTGAGGCATCTCTATTGTGGCTTGCTGTAGCTACTCAGTTTATTCAGTTGGTGTAACACGCAACTATTCTTATGCAAATTGCTAAATAAAGACGCAAGGATTCCTCCTTGTGCTTGAAAAAGGTTCCTATGATGGTTCTTGAACATTATAGGAGCTTTACCTCAGATTATTGAGGTCAGTGTGCAGTTTTCTAGGACTCGAGAATATAAAGTAGCTCATCTGCTAACTTTTAGAATGCATTCTGCATTCTTAAAAAAGAACGCGTTCCATTTAGAATTAGTGACACTCAGAGGAGTTTTCTTTTTGAGGGGATAGTCGAGGGTACACTCAAAAATATTGTTTGCTGTTTGTTCAAATTTCTTATGTAAAATGAGCTAATTAAACAAAACAATTAAGTTGTCCCAAAAAAACCCTTAAGAATTGTGTTATGTTCAATCCACTTACATTTGTAAGAACTATTAAGTTAACTTAACTACTTCATGTTGTTCCAACACAAATCGATTGTGTGGAACCCAACATCTTTTACAGTGTATGATTGGGTTTATATTGTTGGGATAATTTGTAATTTCTCAGTTACTCTCCAATGCACAATGTATACTTGAATAGGAAAGTATGAGTGGGTTCTAATATTCAGTGTACTAATATAAATGATCTTGTTAAATACCAATAATAAAAAAAAATAATTACCAACACAACAGAAGTTCATTAAGTTCCATTTTTTTAACTCAAAAACATACAAATGCTTCATCAGAGCCCAGAAACCAACATGCTTATCTGACGAAACTAGAGTTTCTTTGCTGAAGATGAAAGACTTCAAAGAACCACAGAAGGAGCTTTATCATTTTGACCTGTGTGTCATCAGGACCTCTTTTTGTTTTTCGATCACCGCTGATGTGTGAACGTAAACCTGAGATTTGTAGACGTTGTGTTTCAGATGCTCTTTAAGGGATCTGGCAGAAAGTAGTTTTCCTCTAGCAGGCGCGCTGGCTGCAGAACGTAATTGGAAAAATATGCAAGATGAGAAACACATCAGGAGAAAGCGAGGGAGAGAGAGAGGGCGAGTGAGCGAGACAGAGAGAAGTTTATGTTTTTCCATAGGCTCATAAAAACGAATTCTTCACTCTGGCTGTCCTTCCCAACAGTGCTTTAGTCTGAAAATAACAGATCAATGTAAAGAAATGCATGAAATGTGTTGGCTCCTGCACGCTCTGTAATGAAGAACATCAGTGGGTCAGGGTGGAGTCGCCGGCACCGCCGCGTGTCTTCTCTAGTAGATCAGAGATGCTCAAGCTTTGAATTACATCCACCACTTATCAAAAGAATTATCCAGCATACTATAAGCATACATTTTTTCAAATCTCATGCATGTGAACTATTTGTTCAAAGGTTTGTTTAATCCACTTTCACATGCAATTTGAGTTATGACTTTCTATAGTTGGATCAGTTGTTTGACATCTGGTTTTAGTGTCCTGTCATTATAAAACTAAACATATCACACACACACGCACACACACAAATTTGATAGTGCAGGGTTTATTCGTTTGTGACTGTGTGGTTTGTACATTAATGACGGAGCCAAAGCAGACAGGATATGATCTCTGATTCTCATCCTCCTCGTTTCTCCAGCCTGTCCCGGGGAGTACCTCTGTCTCTCTCTTTCTTTCTCTCTCTCTCTCTTTCTCTCTCTCTCTCTCTCTTGGGCTGGAAGAGGGAGGGCGATAAAAAGCAGGAGGGAAAGGGGGGGTTTGGGGTTTGGAAATTCGGCTCTGCATGTGTGATTAGCTTCGTGTCTGGTCATGGTCGCTTTTGGCTGCTGCTCATTGATGGAATTATTGAGCTGTTTAATTTGAACAAGGACATTTGAGTTCAGGAACCTTTTAAGAACATGCATAGATATAGTATGGAATAAAAGTGCTTTTAATCTGACACTATATACACTAATAATATCTGTAAATTACAATATTTTTATTGTGAGATTTTTGTTTTTTATTTATGCTTTTAAATTGCATTATGGGACCTTGATCTTTCCCTCAACAACTTTGGATATTGAAAAGTTTCATGTTGACTTTTTCTTTTGGATGTGCTGTAAATTAAAGTACAAACACCTAGTAATAAACTGCTTGTACTTTTTCAGTTATTTTACAGACTTAGTTTTCTTATATATTGTTTCAGACTACTAAAATGACAATAAGTGAAGTTTATAAAGTAATTTCGAGAGGATCACATGTTATGATTGACCATGGCTGGCCTCACATCAACAATTAAACGCTAGACCAATCAGATGAATTCAAGCCTACATAAATATTCAATTCATGTTCATGTGTATAGCACTTTTACAATGTAGCTTGTGTCAAAGCAGCTTAACATAGAAGTTCTAGTAAACTGAAACTGTGTCTGTCCAGTTTTCCTTACCTTCATTTTTGAAGAATCCCCCGTCCACCTCATTTCCCCCCTCTTTTTCCATTCTACACCAGGTGAGCTCTCGAAACCTACCTGATCTCGGACCCCCTTCTATACTAACTAACTAGGAGGGAGGCCCCGAGCTCACGGATCTCGAGCTCAGGGCTCTTTCCTGAGACAGCATGCCAAATCTGCAATTAGTATCAAGCATTAGCTAAGTGTGAACTCTTGAAAAGTCATTTTGTTAAAGTGCACTGTTGAATTTTCAACATCAGAAACTGACAGAGCAGAGATCATTGTTGAATGAAGCCATTCATAATCATAAATGCATAGAAAAATACCTGTGAATAACAACATACAGAACATGTTAATTAACAGATAATTTTACAGTGTACACTACTGGTCAAAAGTTATTTTTCATGTTTTTAAAGAAACTATTCTGTTAATCAATGTAAAAAAATTGTAGAAATGTTTATTCCAATTTTAAATAACTGTATGTAGTTTCAAATGATTTTTTCTACTCCAGTCATTATTGCTTTTATTACTATTACCATTAATAAAAATGATATTAATAATAATAATAATTAATATTCGAGTGATTTCTGAAGGATCATGTGACTCTGAAGACTGGAGTAATGAAGCTGAAAATTCATCATTAAAATCCCTGGAATAAATGATTAAATTAAATTATAAACTGCTTTTGAACAGTTATTTTATAGTGCAATAACATTTCACAGTTTTGCAATTCGTTTTGTATTTTTGATTAAATAAATGCAACCTTGGTGTGCAGGTGAAGCTTATTTTAAAGCATTTAAAAATCCTACTGACCCCAAACCTTTGACCAGTAGTGTATGTCCTACACACTTTTTACTCTCAAATCTTCTTTTGGAGCTTCATTGGAGCCAGAAAGCAAACACTGATATAAAGAACTAATAATTAAACATGTATAACTATGGAAAACTTGGAGGAACTGGAAATGTTCAGCAATTGCTCTCTGTAAATGCATTGGTCAAAAGTCATGCAAACTGGGGTCTACAGCAAAAAGTTGGCAGGTAAAATAAACTATAAAACTACCATAAATACTAGAAATAACACTTTCTCCAGAAGAAAAAAATATTATCAGACATGCTGTGAAAATGTCCTTGTTCTGTGAAACATCATTTGGGAAATATTGATAAAAGAAAAAGAAATTCAAAGGGGGGCTAATAATTCTGACTTAAACTGTAAAACAAAACAATATAAAAATGCTCAAAATGTTTTTTAGAACTATATTGCAAAACAGCAAGTATAAAAATAGCTTATTCAAAACATTAATCAAATTTGATAACAGCAAAAAACCTGTTATTATTGTTCTGGAAAAATGTTAATCCTCCAACTGCTAAACTATGGCTTGAAGAATTAATATCTACTCCGCACTTGGAACAAACCAGATATCTTTTAAAAGGCAACATTGGACAAGTTCACAAGATTTGGAGGCCTTCTCTCACTTCATGGGGAATTCTTTTCCTTAAAGCAATGTATGTAACTAAAAAGTTGTTTTGATTATCACTGTATTGTATACACACAGGTTGGGGTTGGAGTGTTTTTTCTTCTTTCTCTTGTTTGTTTTCGTAAGTTCATTCATTCATTCATTCATTCATTCATTCATTCATTCATTCATTCATTCATTCAGATTCCTTCGGCTTAGTCCCAACTTATCCAGCTATGTTTTAAGCAGCGGATGCCCTTCCAGCTGCAACCCAGTACTGGGAAACATAACATACACACTCATTCACACACACTCATACTGTACACTACGGCCAATTTAGTTTATTCAATTCCCCTGTAGCACATATCTTTGGACTGTGAGGGAAACCGGAACACCCGAAGGAAACCCACGCCAACATGGGGAGAACATGCAAACTCCACACAGAAATGCCAACTGGCCCAGCCAGGACTCGTACCAGCAAACTTCTTGCTGTGAGTCGACAGTGCTAACCACTTAGCCACCTGTGTCACCTTCATAAATTTTTGCATATCAGAAAATTAATCCTGGAACTTCTGATTATTGTAAGTCTATTCAATGACCAAATAAAACTTATTTGAGAAAACATTAATAAAAGCTATAACCCAATAGCTGCTTGATACTAAGATAATGCTGTGCTTGAGAACTAAATGCTCAGCAGTGAAAGCTTGTCTACTTAATCATGTTTGCTTGCATGAGTCAATGCTAAGTTAATTGAAGTGATTCATTGACTTGATTGACTGTTTATATATTAAGAACATCTGCCACGGAGTAAAAGTACTCTAGAATGAGTCACACTAGAATCCACTTGTCTTGTGTCCTCCACAGTTTATAATGTTCTCTGCTCTTTTTAAATACAGCTGCGTCCCCTATGTAGTGTACTTAGTTTCTATGTTTCCAGTTTTTATTCTGTGCTCTTTTCCAAATACAGCGGCATCCCCTATGTAGTGTACTTAGTTTCTATGTTTACAGTTTTTATTTTGTGCTTTTTTTCAAATATGGTGGCATCCCCTATGTAGTGTACTTAGTTTCTATGTTTCCAGTTTTTATTCTGTGCTCTTTTCCAAATACAGCTGCGTCCCCTATGTAGTGTACTTAGTTTCTAGGTTTCCAATTTTTGTTCTGTGCTCTTTTCCAAATACAGCTGCGTCCCCTATGTAGTGTACTTAGTTTCTATGTTTAGTTTTTATTCTGTGCTTTTTTCAAATATGGTGGTGTTCCCTATGTAGTGTACTTAGTTTCTATGTTTCCAGTTTTTATTCTGTGCTCTTTTCCAAATACAGCTGCGTCCCCTATGTAGTGTACTTAGTTTCTAGGTTTTCAGTTTTTGTTCGGTGCTCTTTTCCAAATACAGCTGCGTCCCCTATATAGTGAACTTAGTTTCTATGTTTACAGTTTTTATTCTGTGCTTTTTTCAAATATGGTGGCGTCCCCTATGTAGTGAACTTAGTTTCTAGGTTTCCAGTTTTTATTCTGTGCTCTTTTCCAAATACAGCTGCGTCCCCTATGTAGTGAACTTAGTTTTTATGTTTCCAGTTTTTATTCTGTGCTCTTTTCCAAATACAGCTGTGTCCCCTATGTAGTGTACTTAGTTTCAATGTTTCCAGTATTTGTTCTGTGCTCTTTTCCAAAAACAGCTGCGTCCCCCATGTAGTGTACTTAGTTTCTATGTTTCTAGTTTTTTGCTCTTTTTCCAGATACAGCTGTGCTTCCTATGTAGTGTACTTAGTTTCTATGTTTCCAGTTTTTATAATGCAGAAAATATTGTCCGTTTCATTAGCAAAAATGTGCTTTATTAATGGGATAGTTACCCCCAAAATTAAAATGACCTCGTAATTTACTCTCTCTTGTGTTTTTTAAAACCTTTATGAGTTTCATTTTGCTTTTGAACACAAAAAAAAGATATTTTAAAGGATGCTGAAATCTGGCACGCATTGAATTCCATAGTAAGAAGTCAAGTATTTTGAAGAATGCATGTACACTAACCCATTGACTTCCATAGTAGGAAAGAAAATACGATGTAAGTTAAAGGGTGTCAGCTAGTGTACCTGCATTCTTCAAAATATCTTCTATTCCAGAAGAAAGAAACTCAAATAGGTTTTTGATCAAGTGAGTAAATGATTTTTGGATGAACTAACCCTTTAAGTCTGTCAGCAATACTCACTTCTTCCATGGCACTAATCTAACCGTGATGTCAAGCAGTGGGCGGGGCTAACCAAATAGGGTATGACATGCTGCCTCAGCAGAATTTATGATGGAACTAGCAGTGCATTGTGGGATTACAGCAATTACGTCAGAGCAGACAGAAGCTTGTAAAGGCAAAAAAAATGGCCGACGGGGATGTTTCCGCACTTCCTGCACAGGGCTGTTCTGCTTTATTACTCACACCAGTGCTGTTTTATGAGGGTTTTACGAACACTTTCAGTGAACTGACCTCGCTTATTCAGCCTGCTGGGTGTGCTTCACTTTTGAGAGTTAAACCGATGCTTTTTACCAAATGGCATGTTGTAACGCTTGTTTACTGCCCACGTGTGTTGTCTCTGGTTCTGGTTACTCTTGTTGTTGTCTTCTGGAGACCCCTAAAGCCTTCACAGGAGAAACTCTGAAGCCAAACTTTCACACCCTTGGAGCCTTTCGAAATTGTTTCGTGGGTAATGAGAACAAGCTGTCCATTTCAGCTGTCCCGACTCTTCATTCAGGGTTTGATTCAGTGGGAAGAGGAATATTAACATCGTGCAGAAATCAGATTTGTGTTTCCTTTGGCTCGATCGGTCCCATTAACAGAACAAGCAGTTGTCTCCCTACTACACCTATTAAAAGTGTACCAGTCCAGTTCCAGCAGGATGAGGACGAAGGGTTTCCTTACTAATCGAACTCCTTCACTATCCTGGATTATTTTTAGGATTAAGAGTTGTGTGTTTTAAATCAACGCATTTTGAAAATGATGCCTGGCTCGTTTACCTGCTATTTGAGTCTGATTTCATTCATTTATTCATTATCATTCATTATTATTACCTGACATGAAGTCTACTTGTACTTTGAACTATCATTGAAATCATTCATTCATTCATTTTCATTTTTTTCGGCTTATAATTCAGGGATCGCCACAGTGGAATGAACCGCCAACTTATCCAGCATATGTTTTACACAGCGGATGCCCTTCCAGCGGGGAAACACCCATACACATTCTTTCACACTCATTCACTTCGGCCAATTTAGCTTACTCAATATATAGTGCATGTGTTCGGACTGTGGGGGAAACCGGAGCACCCGGAGGAAACCCACACCAACACGGGGAGAACATGCAAACTCCACACAGAAATGCCAACTGACCCATCAGGGGCTCGAACCAGGGTCCTTTTTGCTGTGAGGCGATTGTGCTACCCACTGCTCAACCATGACACCCCAGTCTGATTTCCTATGCAGGAAAATGTATTTATTTTCCACATATTGTCTTATTCTAAACAATATGACAGATTAACAGGCAACATCTAAATTATAGTTCATAGTGTGCATATGTTCATGTGTCTTACATAGAGTAGCATACACCATACAAGATTTGTGTATCTCAAATCTCAAATAATGTAGTCAGGATGTAATCATAGTATTCAATTAAGCATCTCATTCACGTGCTGTTATGCAGCATAAAACATCAAGATTAGTGAATCTCAAATCAGTATGTAAAAAAACAGTTTGTCAAAATTGACTAAAGGGGTCTAGGGGATCTGCATCCGTCTCATACTCTCTATATTATATGTAGCATATAACAAAATGTATGCAAAGCATAAACTTAGTTGATAATAATATGCAGAAAATGTGTCTTGGTGTCACAATCTGTTTACTTGTACAACAACAACTTTAACTACATACTTTGTAAAGTACATACTTGCAAAGGAAATGTCCATGCTTTTGGGTATTAAGCAAGGCTGACATGCAAAGTCTTTGAATTATGGATTGACATCAGTCAAATCTTGTCCAGCTGTGGTCAATTATTTCAAAAAGGCATACGTATGCATACTTCAGACTACTTGCAATTCCATCTGGAATCCTTTAACATACTATTTTCATAAATTCCTGAAATGCACTATTACTTATCTTATATACTGATTGATAATATGTGATGTATGTTTTAATACTTTAAAATTAAAATATATAGTATGCTATCTGGGAATTTTTGGCTGTTTTTTTGGGGAGGGGAAGGGGGGGGGTTGTAAGATGGATAGTATGGACTAACACACACACACACACACACACAAACAAAAATCTATGCATACTTTATGTATACAGTAGGCATGGGACGATAACCGTTTTCAAGGTATACCGCGGTTTGGAAAAGTCAAGGTTATCATACCGCCAACATTTTCTCTAATATCGTTTCTAAGGTATGTGTCAGATTATTTTTAATGTACTAATCCTAACGCTGCGTTCACACCAGACGCGGATGAAGCGTCAAGCGCGAGTAATTTACATGTTAAGTCAATGGAAAGACGTGGATAGACATCCTTCGGCGCGATTCGCGTGAATGATGTGGCGCAAATGATGCAATTTGTGTGAATGAAGCAGCGCGAGCTCAGCTTTTTGCGAGTTTGAAAAACTAAACTTCAGCAGACATTTGCGCCGTGTTAACCAATCAGGAGCTTCTCTTTTAGGGGCGTGATTATGAAGTAGTGCCAGTTGTTAGTGTCCCGAGGAAAATCCTCTTGCTGACAGCGACAACAGCTCATCAAACTGGGCTTGGCTCTGTCTGAAGCACCGCTGAAAGCCTCCATCATCCAGGTATAGTTTCTGGAGGAGTTGATAAACTCACAGAGCTGGGTGCACCTCTGAAAGGATTTAGTGGACTCAGACATGGCGCCGAACGGATCTACACTGTTTTTCAGCCTTTCTAAACCACATGAAGCCCAGCTACTATCTCAATAAAATCCATATTAGCCATTTAGCAACAAAGCTAGAGTCACCTGGCAGACAGAAGCCCATGAACATGATGCAAATCCGCATCTATTGTGAAGCGAGTAAACTCAAAATGTTAGCGCAATTTAAAATTGCGCGTGCCGCGTCTGGTGTAAACACAGCATTACAGTATGTGAAAAGATGTTTGATTAGTACTTCCATCAGATCTAGTATGGACACCTTTGACATGCTATATTAGCATACCATGATTTGACACTATTACCTGTATCATGCATGCTTGATATAATGTTTAATGTACAAAAAAATCCAGAAATCCACTATCAGGTAGATGGATATACACTGTAAAGAATGCTGGGTACCACACAATCGATTTGTGTTGAGACAACATGAAGGAATTAAATTAACTTATTAGTTTTTACAGATTTAAGTGTATTAAACATAAAACAATGTAAAGTAATGTGTATTTATATAGCGCATTTATTGTGTACACCCAAAGCGCTTCACAATCATGAGGGGGGTCTCTCCGCACCACCACCAGTGTGTAGCATCCACTTGGATGATGCGACGGCAGCCACAGGACAACGGCGGCAGTGCGTTCACCACACACCAGCTATTGGTGGAGTGAAGACACAGTGATAGAGCCAATTCAGTGGATGGGGAGGCCATGATGGGTAAGGGCCGATTGAGGGACTTTGGGCAGGACACCAGGGTTACACCCCTACTCTTTACGAGAAGTGCCATGGGATTTTTAATGACCACAGAGAGTCAGGACCTCGGTTTAACGTCTCATCCAAAAGACGGCGCCCACTGACAGTGTAGTGTCCCCTTCACTTTTTTACTGGGGCATTAGGACTCACACAGACCACAGGTTGAGCGCCCCCTGTTGGGCTCACTAACACCACTTCCAACAGCAACCTAGTTTTTCCCATGTGGTCTCCCATCCAGGTACTGACCAGGCTCAGCCCTGCTTAGCTTCAGTGAGTAACCGGTCTTGGGCTGCAGGGTGATATGGCTGTGGCCAAGTAGGTTGTCTCCCCCAAAAAACGCAAGAATTGGGTTGTTTCAGCTTAAATACGTAGTTTGAACAAACACTCATACATGAGTGTATGTTGTAACTCCAAACACTATGCAAATTGCAAACCACTTTTCATAAGCATGATTTGATATCTGATCTTAATATTGCATGCTGTGTTCTATCAGATTAATATGCAGTTCTGATTTTGTGTGCAAGATCAGGCCAGCCTCAACTCTGTATTTGTGTTCAGTGTGTAGGAGGTCCAGCTCTGGGATCACAGGACAGAAATGTTGTACGTTCTGTACTGTATTAGACAGTGCTGCTTTTTGTGGCCAAGTGTAGAGTTAAAGTTTTTTTTTTTCCCAGCTTGGTTTGTGTGGTTTGGGCTTTATAACTGGTGTTTTAGAGTCGCATTGTTTTATGATTGAAAGCGTTTCAAGTCTCCCTTCAATCTAAAGCCACATTTGGGAGGGTGATAGTTGGTGAAACCTTCAAGGTCTCGGTTCACACACTATAAAAGCCAGATATTGCCTTATTCAGACGTGAGTTACAAACCCTGACCCACATGTCTGTTGGGTTCAAACACACACACATACAAAATTCACTGTCATTGCTTCATTAATGAATATTGTTTCTGCTGAATTATTATTTTGAACAGATTTTTTACATTTTTATTCACCATACCAAAGATAGGCGGCGCAGTGGGTAGCGCTGTCACCTCACAGCAAGAAGGTCACTGGTTCGAGCCTCGGCTGGGTCAGTTGGCGTTTCTGTGTGGAGTTTGCATGTTCTCCCTGCGATTGCGTGGCTGTCCTCCGGGTGCTCTGGTTTCCCCCACAGTCCAAAGACATACGGTACAGGTAAATTGGGTAGGCTAAATTGTCCGTAGTGTTTGAGTGTGAATGAGTGTGTATGAATGTTTCCCAAAGATGGGTTGTGGCTGAAAGGGCATCTGATGCGTAAAAATATGCTGGATAAGTTGGCGGTTCATTCCGCTGTGGCGACCCCGGATTAATAAAGGGACTAAGCCGAAAAGAAAGTAAATGAATACCGAAGACGAGAGATATCAAATGACTTTTTACAGTTTTATTTTAGGCAAATAAAGCAATACAGATAGAAAGAGTGGGGGGAAAACCAACATGCAGAGTGAATAGTAATAAGACAAAACAATACAAACAAAAAGTCAAGTATATATACACTTATAAGTACATATACAGTTGAATTATTAGCCCCCCTGAATTATTGGACCCCTGTTTATTTTTTTTCCCCAATTTCTGTTTAACGAAGAGAAGAGTTTTTCAACACATTTCTAAACTATCTCTAAATTTCTAAATTATTTCTAATAACTGATTTCTTTTATCTTTGTCATGATGACAGTAAATAATATTTGACTAGATATTTTTCAAGACACTTCTATACAGCTTAAAGTGACATTTAAAGGCTTAACTAGGTTAATTAGGTTAACTGGGCAGGTTAGGGTAATTAGGCAAGTTATTGTATAACGATGGTTTGTTCTGTAGACTATCAGAAAAAGGGGCTAATAATTTTGACCTTAAAATGGTGTTTAAAAATTACAAACTTTTTTTATTCTTGCCGAAATGAAACAAAAAAGACTTTCTCCAGAAGAAAAAACATTATTAGACATCCTGTGAAAATGTCCTTGCTCTGTTAAACATCATTTGGGAAATAATTAAAAAAGAAAAAAAAATTCAAAGGGGGGCTAATAATTCTGACTACAACTGTTTATAATATAATAACACATATATCAGTGCTTCCCACAGGTTTGAAATATACTTACGGTGGTAGCCAGATTGAAATACACATAAATGGTCAACTACATGCAACAAACCAATCAACTATATATTTTTTATTTATTATGACATTTTAAGTTATTTACCAAAGGGGTAACACTTTATAATAACTACACACTATGAATAATTTATTAAGCATTAGCATCTAGTGAATTAATTATTTGTTAAGCATTAACTCTACATTAATAGACGTTAGTAAGCAGTTTATAACTGCAGCTACAAATGCTGTATTCTTGATTTATAACCACATTTATAATGTGCTTAATAATTGTACTTTCATACTTTGTGACTGGTTGATTTTTCATTACTAACTGAAGTATTGCATTATTTACAAACCATTTGTATTCAAGAGTAGTTGGAGGTGTTTAAGATCATTCAGAATGAGTTAGTAAATGATTAATAAACTATTGAAATTAAAGTTTATATATCTCATTAATCAGGCATGTAGTAATGGTTACTATGTATGTTAATAAATGCTTTATTAACTCAACTACATGCAGTTTTGTGGCCTAATCTAAAGTGAGGACTATTTATGCTTTATAAATCCCTTATAAATGACATATAAAGGCTCAGTATAAAATGAACAGTAATCTTTGCAATCTTATCTAAAAAGTTAAATTACTGTAAAGTTTAAACATTGCTGCATAACAGGAGTGTCAAAATATAACATAAAATCGGATGGAACAACATATATTGGAACAACAATATAATAAGTTAACACTATAATAAGATGCAATGTCTAAATTGTGCAGTAAATTCATTTTAGTTAAGGTTGCAAAGATTTATTTTTTATTTAATACAGTTTCATTTGTGTATCTTTAAACAAATATAAATGAATAATGTTGTTTATTTTCTTTTTTTTCCTGTTTAGAATGTAACTGAGCCGTTAATTGTCATTTATAAAGGATTTATAAAGCATAAATAGTCCTCACTTTAGATTAGGTCACAAAACTGGATGAAGTTGAGTTAATAACGCATTTATTAACATACAAATTAACTAATAATATATGCCTGAATAAGAAGAATTATAAATGTTAATTTGAATAGTTTATTAATCATTTCCTAACTCATTCTGAATGATCTTAAAAACAACTAACTATGCTTAAATAACAGGTTTGTTAATAATGCAATACTTTAATTTAGTAATGAAAAATAAATCATTAACACGATATGAAAGTACAATTAATAAGCACATTATAACTGTGGTTGTAAGTCAAGAACATTGCATTTGTAGCTGCAGTTATAAACAGCTTACTAACGTTTATTAATGTAGAGTTAATGCTTAACAGATAATTATTTCACAATTTGCTAATGCTTTATAAATGGTTCATAGTGTGTAGTTATTATGAAGTGTTACCAAAATAAGGCTTTTGAAATAAAAGACATCCACTATTTCTCTTACTTTTATGCCATTTAGGAGCCATGTGCACCCACTGACAGGTAAAGGCTGCTCTCTTTCTCTAAAGTTGCTTTATTGGCGTGACATTTACAGTATTGCCAAAGCATTTTAGATATGTATAAAGTATGCAATATATTAACAGCATTAAATTAATAAAATATACAGGAAATGAGAAATAAATAACAGAAAAAAGGAATAAAAGTAGGCGATATTGCTAAAAATTACAATAATTACTACAATAAAAAGTGTAAATTATTTAAATAAGGCAAATTAGTAGATTAGCCAATTCTAATGGTGTACAAATATTTTGCAGCCAGTATATTTTGTTCTCTCCAAATATAAAGTTTATCTGAGTTGTTTATTAAATAATTAATCTCTCGTGGCTGTGTGTGTGCAGTCAGCTGTGAAAGGTTTATGCAAAAATGCATACGAATAACGGCAACTTTAGAAACCGACAGTAAATCCCGAATCCTGCATATTTTAAGAGATTCAGAAACTACGGTCGGACGCATTTTGGCGCAAAAGCCGGGTCTCTGTGGGTCTGCAGAGCACGTGACTGTCTGTGTGAGTGTTGACTGTCCTCGCTCACAGAATCATACAAAAGTGCAAAAGGATGATAATAATAGTATTATTCATGTGTCACCACCAAATATACTTGGGCGGCCATTAATATACCTGTGCGGCCCGCCCAAGTAAAGTCTATGTGTGAGAAGCACTGCATATAATATAATGACCTCCAAAAAACTAAACTAAAATAGTTTTAAATGGTGAAAATAGTTTTTATTGATTTCAAAGAGGGTGTGAATGTGGCAAAATCGCCTCACAGCAAGAAGATCGCTGGTTCGAGCCTCGGCTGGGTCAGTTGTCATTTCTGTGTGGAGTTTGCATGTTCTCCCCATGTTCGCATGGGTTTCCTCCGGGTGCTCCGGTTTCCCCCACAAGTCCAAAGACATGTGGTACAGGTGAATTGGGTAGGCTAAATTGCCCAGTGATGGGTTGCTGCTGGAAGGGCATCCGCTGTGTAAAACATATGCTGGATAAGTTGGGGGTTCATTCCACTGTGGCGACTCCTGATTAATAAAGGGACTAAGCCGAAAATAAAATAAATGAATGAATGAATGAAGTTGGCGGTTCATTCCACTGTGGCGATCCCTGATTAAGAAAGGAACTAAGCCGAAAAAGAAAATGAATGAATGATTTCAATGATAGTTCAAAGTACAAGTAGACTTTATGTAAGACTAAGTATTTACATCGATTGACAGTGGTATTTTAAAGTGAATCAGTGAATCAAATTGTCTGACCTGCTAAAATGAATCTGGAACTCTTCCCTTTTCGAGGGAAAAGACCAGAGTATAAAATGGGGAAAGTAAAAAAAGTGATGATTGAAGGGAGAAAAGGAGGTGAGTTATAGATGACAGCAGACCTACAGGAGGTGAGGGCACTGGGTCAGAGGTTAAAGGTGAAATAACTGTGGGTGGTGATCTTCAGATTATGACCACCCCAGAGGTTTACAGTGTTCCACTCCAAGACACAGCGTCTGGAAAACACATCGCTTTAGTGGAGAGGGAAAATGGGGATCTGTCACTCACGTTTTCATGTCAATTTCATGCTCAAGAAGTCAGTGTAGGGGATATATTAATGGTCATACTCTTACTAATTAATTAGTGAAGATTTAAAAATCAAATCTTCTATTTAAATCTTAAATAGTGCACTCTGTCAACAGAACTATGCTGATTTTTCTTTAGACTTACTTAAAACACACAGGGCCTCAGGCACTTACTTGAACACCACCTAGAAATCACATGGCAAATTGCTGAGAAGCATTGGCAACTGTATGGCAACTCTCTAACGACAATAGAACACTTAGAAGCAGCTGCATAGCAACACTCTTAACAACAATAGCAGCATAGCAACTCCCTAACAACAATAGCAGCATAGCAACTCCCTAACAACAATAGCAGCATAGCAACTCCCTAACAACAATAGCAGCATAGCAACTCCCTAACAACAATAGCTGCATAGCAACTCCCTGACAACAATAGAATAATTTACTAGCAGCATAGCAACTCCCTAGCAACAATAGAATAATTTACCAGCAGCATAGCAACTCTCTAAAAAACAAGAGAAGATTTTAACAGCTGCATAGCAGCGTCCTAATGACAATAGAACACTTTAGTTGCTGCATAGCAGCTCCCTAACAACAATAGATGACTTCACTAGCATCATAGCAACTCCCTATCAACAAAAGAAGACTTTAGTAGCTGCATATCAACTCCATTACAACAATAAAAGACTTTACCAGCAGCATATCAACTCTCTAAATAGAAGATTATAACAGCTGCATAGCAACGTCCTAATGACAATAGAACACTTTAGTTGCTGCATAGCAACTCCCTAACAACAAAAGAAGACTTTAGCAGCTGCATAGCAACTCCTTAACGACAATAAAAGACTTTACCAGCAGCATAGCAACTCTCTAACAACAATAGAAGATTTTAACAGCTGCATAGCAACGTCCTAATGACAATAGAACACTTTAGTTGCTGCATAGCAACTCCCTATCAACAAAAGAAGTAGCTGCATATCAACTCCTTTACAACAACAAAATACTTTACCAGCAGCATAGCAACTCTCTAACAACAATAGAAGATTATAACAGCTGCATAACAACGTCCTAATGACAATAGAACACTTTAGTTGCTGTGTAGCAACTCCCTAACAACAACAGAAGACTTTAGCAGCTGCATATCAACCCCTTAATGACAATAAAAGACTTTACCAGCAGCATAGCAACTCCTTAACAACAATAGAAGATTTTAACAGCTGCATAGCAATGTCCTAATGACAATAGAACTTGCTGCATAGCAACTCCCTAACAACAGTAGAAGACTTTACTAGCATCATAGCAACCCCCTAACAATAAAGAAGACTGTAGCAGCTGCAAATCACTCCTTAACGACAATAAAAGACTTTACTAGCAGCATAGCAACTCCCTAACAACAATAGAAGATTTTAACAGCTGCATAACAACGTCCTAATGACAATAGAACACTTTAGTTGCTGTGTAGCAACTCCCTAACAACAACAGAAGACTTTAGCAGCTGCATGGCAACTCCCTAATGACAATAGAAGATTTTACCAGCAGCATAGCAACTCCCTAACAACAATAGAAGATTTTAACAGCTGCATAACAACGTCCTAATGACAATAGAACACTTTAGTTGCTGTGTAGCAACTCCCTAACAACAACAGAAGACTTTAGCAGCTGCATGGCAACTCCCTAATGACAATAGAAGATTTTACCAGCAGCATAGCAACTCCCTAACGACAATAGAACATATTTGCTGCTGTATAGCACTGCAGCAGTGAGTTCTGCACAGGTTTCAACTCCAGTTTTCTTCAGAAAGTGAGTCTAATTGTATCAGCATCATAGAGGGAGACAGACAGGGACAAGGTTTTAGTCTTTGGGATTACACCTGGTCTTGATACAGCCCGCCGCCCCTGCTGTGTGTGTGTGTGTTTAGATCTCTGGTTCCCAGAGTTTGAAAGTTGAAGTTTTTAGAGTATTGTATTTCTGTCTGCTCAGTTCTGTATGAATGGACTCTTTCACTGAGTTTTTAAACGGACGCCATGTATGGGCTTTGCTGAGTCTTTGTTGTGATTAATTGGGGGGGTCGGCATGTGTGTGCGTGTGTATGCGTGTGATAGTCTGAGCTTCCCCTGGGCTGTCATGAAGTTCACACATGTGCACACACTTCCTCTAGAATAACATTCCCTTCATACCTGCTAACTCGGTATCAGCATGACTCGAGCACCCCCGGAGCATCATGGGATATGTGTGTTTTCGGAGCTAAAAGCCACAGATGGACCAGCATCCATGGTTTTCCTTTTATTCCTTGGCATTTGAGACTGGAGAAATGAGAGCGAGAGTTTGTGTTCTCACATCTGGAAGCTATAGCCGTCATTGTGCTGTCTGCTGATCCCAGAGAAAAAGAGGGAAAAAAGAAGGGGGGAAAAAAGGAAAAATGTCTTCCAGATGTTTTTTTTTCCTCCCCTCGCTGTGGAACAGCAGAGGAATAAAATACTGTTTCATTAAGACCTAAGAAAAATACACAGAAACGAGTGAGATTGTAGATTGTATGGAGGAGTGTTAACGTGCTCTGAAATCACACCAGTTATAGAAACGCTTGTATGTGAGCATATTTAGCTTTTTATGCCTTCTATTGTGAGTTATTGCTTTTTTGCAGGTTTATGGCTTTATTTCGGGTTGTTTGTGTGTTTGTACATGTGTGAGAGAGACTGAATCGTGTCCATGTGTTGTTTTAAGGTTTTTGCTTTAGGGCATTGGAGATGTTTTTCTAACACTGTAAACAATCTCTGAAAGAATTTGTCAGTTTGTTTACTCATCTTGAAAGAAAAGTACACTCGAAAAACGACTTTTGCTGCTTGTTCAAATTACTTATTTAAAATGAGTCGAAACAACACAATACTTAAGTTTCTTTTGTGACAACTTAATTGTTTTGTGTTCAATCCACCTAAATTTGTAAAAACGATTAGGTTACCTTAATAGATTTGAGTTGGCACTACATGAAGAAATGGTGGGGAACCAAGCGTTTTTACAGTGTGTGTCTGTTTTAAGATTTGAAGGTTGCTGAGTGCCAGATGAATTTAGCATTGCCAGAAAAAGGTTTTATTTTGTTTCTTAAAATAATTGTTATAATATATATATATATATATATATATATATATATATATATATATATATATATATATATATATATATATATATATATATATATATATATATATATATATATATATATACTTGAAATAAGAATTATTAGCCCCCCTTTGAATTTATTTGTTTATTTATTTATCTTTTAAATATTTCCCAAATGATGTTTAACAGAGCAAGGAAATTTTCACAGTATGTCTGATAATATTTTTTTCTTCTGCAGAAAGTCTTATTTGTTTTATTTCAGCTAGAATAAAAGCAGTTTTTAATTTAAAAAAAATTATTTTATGGTCAAAATTATTAGCCCCTTTAAGCTATATATTTTCTTTGATTTTCTACAAAACAAACCATCGTTATACAATAACTTGCCTAGTTACCTAACCTGCCTAATTAACCTAGTTAAGCCTTTAAATGTCACTTAAAGCTCTAAAGAAGTATCCTGACAAATATCTAGTTAAATATTATGTGCTGTCATCATGGCAAAGATAAAATAAATCAGTGATTAGAAATGAGTTAATAAAACTATTATGTTTAGAAATGTGTTGAGAAAATCTTCTCTCCGTTAAACAGAAATTGGGGAAAAAATAAACAGGGGGCGAATAATTCAGGGGGGGCTAATAATTCTGACCTTAACTGTACATATATATTTAATTAATTTAAAGTTAGTTATTATTTTTTATTGTAATTAATTACATTATAATATATACACACACACACATATATGTGTGTGTCAAATTGATAACATTTATTTATTATGCAATTTAGAAATATATAATATTAAATATGTACAGATGGCAGTTTGTTTTTATGAAAAATAGCAAATAATTGTAATGAAAAATAATAATAATAATAATTTCCGTCCTACTTTCATCACAGTGGAATTAACCACTACTAAAAATATTTTATAAATAAAAATATATTCATTTTCTATTTAACACTTATGCATATTTATAGTTTGATATATATATATATATATATATATATATATATATATATATATATATAGATATATATATATAGATATGTATTAATATTTTGTTTATTTTAATTTAAAACATTATATATAACAAATTTATTAAACAGATATTAAAACATATTCAGAAATTGAAAGATAATACAATTAAATTCAAGTAAAATATTTTAAATAAATTTTTCAGTTTCTTTGCTTCTCTTGATTTTTCCTCTTTTTTAAATTTGTATTTAATATTTTTAACATATACAATTGAGTGTACTAGTTTTTGGACCGTTATCGTAAGTTATTTTGTTAGATTAGCTCCAGATTTGGCTTCAGTACTGACTAATCTGATGTATATGCACAAATATAATATTGTATAGCTTCCTAATAAGAATATGAATTTAAAAGAGAGATTTGTGAGGGGTGTACATATGCTGAGCACTGTATGTATATATACTGTTTATTACATGTACAAAATAAATTAATAGTAAATAAAATATAATATTTAAAAGATTGAAAAAAAAAAGAAATAAAAAATTTAAAAAAGTTGTCGTCTTCTTAGATTAAAATAAAATAGATTCACACCAATTTCTGAAATTTTATATTGGTAACCAAATTTGCATAAAGTACATTTTAAATGAACTTTGTAGCATCAGCCGCTGCTGTCAGTCATGTCTTTGAAATCCTTTGAAAATGAGCCACTTCCTGTCATTTTGTCCTTGTAAACTTCAAAATTTATGAGCGCTACTCAACCGAGATGCTTGTTCTCTCTCTGTGTGTGTGTGTGTGTGTGTGTGTTTGTGTGTGTCGTAACATACAAGATACCTTTATTTCCCACATGACACATTCATGACCTCAAAACAGGGAATTATGGGACTGCCAGAGGTTTATGACCAACACACACACACACACACACACACACACACACACACACACACACACACACACACACACACACACACACACACACACACACACACACACACACACACACGCATTTTCATTTTCATAACAACAAACTAAAAATATCCCTATAAGAACAAAATGTACTGGTAGTGCTGTACTTGTGGGGACATTTGGTGAGTAATACAAGGTACACACAAACACACACACATTCAGCTCTCTCTCTGGCTCTTATGTGAACTACTGCTGGTGAATCTTTCTATCTGACAGAAAGAAGAGTCTTTTTGTGTGACGAAAAAATGAAAGCATTCATTCATATGCTTCAGTATTGCCACAGATGTTCACATCACTACAAATCATCAGATCTCCGGATGCCTAGCCCAAAATATGAGGTCTCTTTTTTTGCTAGCTTGCTAAAATTTAGTTTGTGCTTAAAGGAACACTGCACTTTATTTCTTAAATAGACTCAAACTACTTTCCCAGGGATGGGTTGCGGCTGGAAGGGCATCCGCTGTGTAAAAATGTGCTGGATAAGTTGGCGGTTCATTCCGCTGTGGCGACCCCGGATTAATAAAGGGACTAAGCCAAAAAGAAAATGAATGACTCAAACTACAACTCACCAAGAGTTAAACAGTTGAGTTTTATCATGTTTTAATTAATTCAGCTGACTTCCTGGTCTGCACTTTTAGCTTAGCTTAGCATAGATCATTGAATCGGATTAGACCATTAGCATCTCAAAAATGAGTTTTGATAATTTTGATAATTTTCCATACAATACAAACTTTATTGTCAGACTTATATATGAATTTGTTTCTTATTTATTTATTTATTTATTTATTTATTTATTTATTTAAATTCCTAGAGTTATTTTTTTTTCTATTTCATTTTTTACATAATTTTAAAACTTGTACAATACAGTACAAACCTCATTGTCAGACTTATATCTGAATCTGTTGTTCTTTTTTATATGCCAGTAGTCACAAATACTAATTTAGCCCAATTGCAGAAACAACAACTGTAGCCGTTCTGGTATTCTTGTGTAAACGGTGAGCAGCGGGGTAGATGTTTGTAAGGGTCAGTACCCATGAGCTTTGAAAGCCTGTTTGAGCTCTCATAAGGTTTTCATTATCCAGTGGATGAGGAATCACTTGAAGGCAGCAGTTGGTCCAGTAATGCTTCATTTGAGCAGTTAAAGCTAAAGCTTACATGCTTCACCCTCTCACAAGTGTGTATATGTTTGTGTGTGAGTTTGTGTTGTTACCATACTGTACATGTCTAGTAACTCCTTCTTTCACAAACTAGATGGTATGCAACACATTTCCAACATTAATATTTTGTCTCTGTGTGAGTGAGAGATGCTTCCTAGGAGTTTTATCCAATCAGACTATGTTTGCTGTTTAGTGAACCAATTAAGAGATACTATTGGTGGGGAGTCATGTATGTGTGTGAATGTATTTTTTTTTTTTTTTTTTTTTTAATTTATTTAATTTTTAATTTTTAATTTTTATTATTATTTAATTTAATTACATTTTTTTTAAAAAATATTTATTTTATTTTTATTTATTTTATTTTATTTGACACCACATATAACATTATTTATTTATTTTACTTCCTACATGAGATTCTTATCTAAACCCTATTTATTTTAATTAGTTTAGCCTCATATCATATGCAACATTTTATTTTATTTTATTTTATTTATTTATTTATTTATTTATTTATTTATTTATTTATTTAAATGTTATATGCAACTTGTTTTTTTATAAAATTTTTTTTACTTCCTACAGGTCAGGTGACATCAAATGTAACACATAATTTATTTAACTTTCTATAAACGGTCTTAATATCTACTCTTTTATTTTGGTTTATTGCTTATCTGTTTTTACACTCTAGAGGGGATATCATACAGCAAGCAGGATTTACTTTGTACAGGTTACATATTTATTTTTCAGATTAATTTTCCTTTTTGCTTCCTTAATGTGATCATATAGGTACTGTATTTATTTTATTTTTATAGTATTTATTACTTTATTTTTTTACTCACCCTGGCAATCATACATTATGTATCATTTATTTATTTTGTTTATTTTATTTTATTTTACAACTTATTTTATTTTATTATTATTTTAATTTAATTTAATTTAATTTTAATTTATTTAAATTTATTTAATTTTTATTTAATTGAATTTTATTTATAATTTTTTAATTATTAAATTTTTTATTTGTATTTATTTTATTTTTTATAAATTTTATTTTATTTTATTTGTTTTATTATTTTTTATTTTATAAAATTTTATTTTATTTTATAACATATTTTGCATATACATCTTGCATATACACACATATATATATAAATAAAAATTTGACTTGGAGCAATTTTTAATATACATTTAATTTAATTTAATTTAACCTTAATCTATTGAATTTAATCAAGCAAATTCTCACTGGTCATTTTACTATTTCCACCGCAACTTTTCCACTGACTTGATAAGTTCAATAATATCACAACAAGTGCACACAAAAAAAGAGTAAGCGAGTTTTGTGCCACGCAGCGTACAGTAGATCCAAGTCTCAATACATTAGCATCTCCCTTGTGACCCTGCACACCTGGAATAAGCTCATGCTAATGAACGCCTTATGTGTTCTGTCAATACCTGCAGGTCTTCCAGCAGTTCTAGCGATCGTCAGTAATGAGTGATTAATAATGTGCAGTAGCTTATTCATGAGATGTTTAGGGAACCCTGCAGGTCCAGACACGCGAGAACAACTTTAGGATTCTGGAGCGTTGTGCGGAAAACTGACATTCCTTCCACCGGCCTCATACTGAGAATATAAAATAGTCTCTCTCTCTCTCTCTCTCTCTCTCTCTCTCTCTCTCTCTCTCTCTCTCTCTCTCTCTCTCTTCGTCTGTCTGTCTCTCTGCAGTAGCACATAATGAACTAGCCACAAAAACCACAGAAACGTTCAGCTCTCTCCAGAAAGACTCACACACACACTCTTCAGCACAGCACAGTGAGGCTTTTGTTCCAGAGCTGTAATAATCTGGCGATGCTATATGTACAATAATATGTCGTGTCGCGTATGACGGAAGTCACTTTAATGAAACCGCGATGATGCTTTGATGAGCTGTTTTATGATTTCTTTTAGCTTTCTTGGTTTTGATTTTGTAGCGCAGATATCTTTTGAGCCATAAGGCTGAATTATACTTCTGCGCATGCCTTGAGTGTAATTGTGCATTTATACTTCTGCATTCTGTTTATGTCGCTCTACAATAACACTTATGAAACGCTAGCTGGCAGCGGGTTTTTTTGTTGCTCTGTGTGGAGTTTCTTCACAGGTGTTTTTAGTGCTACCTTAGGGGCCGATCACACTGAATGTGCTTTCTGCCTTAAGAGGTGCATCTTTTGAATGGTTTACTAAAGGCCGCGAGTGTTTTGCGCGCTGCTTATGCACATTGTGCGCCTCGCGTTTTTGCCGTTTGGTGCTGTGCGCTCGCAATTGAAAAAAGTCAACTCTGAACGGAAAAGTTACGTTACGTCAGTCGCGTCTGTTTCATTCTCCAATCAAACAAAAGCAGAGGCGGGGTTTCCATTGAGGTGACAGCAGTTTTTGTGTTGTCAAGATGACTGCGGAGACTTTTAAAGATGGAGGAGAGACTAGTTGTCACTGTTTCAGGTTATCCAGAGCTGTATGACTTTGCAAATCTTGAATATCACAATATGATTAAGTATTACAATTATAGCAACAGCAACACTCGCGACATAAAAAAGCGAACCACACTTTTCTTGTCAACAAAAAAGGCAGTGTGGTGCGCCTCGCGTTTTTGGAACGGAAAAGCGTGTTTGGTGTGATCGTACAAGTAGCTCAAACTCGCTCATTCAGATGTGGGACCCATCAGACGTGCAACAACTTTAATCATAAAGTAAACAGAAAACTAAATTGCTTATATGCAGCTCCTCAGCGGGACTCAACACTTGCCAGACACTCACTCCAACGGGCTCGCTGCTCTCCCATGACTCTCGGCCTTGCCCACACTAGTCAGCGCTACCAAACCGACCAATCAGAGAGCTTGCCTTATGCATTGCTGCAATGTGTAGTTATGTTTCTCTGTATGGAGTTTTGCCGTGGATGTTTTTAATGCTACCTTAGGGGCTGATTACGCTCAATGTGCTTTTTGCGTTAAGAGGCACATCTTTTAATTGGATTACTAACGGTCGTGATTTTTTTTGCGCGCTGCTTGTGCTCCTCACGTTTTTGCCGTTGCGTGCCGTGCACTCACAATTGAAAAAAGTCAACTCTGAGTGGAAAAATCACGTTACGTCAGTCGCGTCTTTTTCATTCTGCAATCAAATGAAAGCAGAGGCAAGGTTTCCGTTGAGGTGACAGCAGTGTTTGTGTTGTCAAGATGACTACGGAGACTTTTAAAGATAGAGAAGAGACTAGTGGTCACTGTTTCAGTTTCCAGAGCTGTATGACTTTACAAATCTTGTACATCACAATATGATTAAATATTACAATTATAACAATATCAACAGCAACACTCGCGCGCACAAGCAGCTAATTCAGTTGTTGCCTAGTGACATAAAAAAAGCCCCTCACGTTTTGGTGCGCCTTGCGTTTTTTAAATGGAAAAGCATGTTCGGTGTGATTGGCCCTTTATTGTACAAGTAGCTCAAACTCGCTCATCCCGACCCATCAGACGTATAATCATACAGTAAACAGAAAACAAAATTGCCCATATGGAGCTCCTCAGCTGGACTCAACACTTGTTAAACACTCACTCCAACTGGCTTGCTACTCTCCCGTGGCCCTGCTCACACTAGTCAACACTACCAAACCGACCAATCAGAGAGCTTGCCTTATGCGTTGTCGCAATATGAAGGCTGCTCCGGACCATCCGCATACACTCGACACAGTGACATATATCAGGACCAAGTTTCCCCCAAAAAGATGGTTGGATGTTGAGCTTTGTCGGTCTGTGGTTCTCGGCCCTGCTCACACTCGTCTCGCTACCAAACCGGCCAATCAGAGAGCTAGCCCTATGTGTTGTCGCATGTGTAATTACATTTTCAGTCATGGTGATGGCTGCTTCGGACCATCCACATGCACTCGACACAGTGACATATATCAGCCTTTAGGACCAAGTCTCCTCAAGCCGATGGTTGGCTGTTGAGCTTTGTCGGTCTGTGGTTCTCGGCCCTGCCCACACTCTTCACCGCTACCAAACCGACCAATCAGAGAGCTTGCCCTATGTGTCGTCGCAATGTGTAGTTACATTTTCAGCAACTGTGCTAAGGCTGCGCTGGACCATCCACATGCACTCGCATGAAAGAAGTTTACATGCACTGTACATTATAAAAAGGCACATAACCATTTAAAAAAAGTCAGATGTTAATGTGACTAAGTTTTTTCTCTTTTAGGTAAGTTAGGATTATCAGATTTGTTTCTGTTATGCTTAATAACAGAAGAGAGAGAGATTTTGAGAAATCGTTATAACTTTTCTTGAAAGTCAAGTTTACATACAATAAGATTATTATGCCTGAAAAAGCTCAGATGATGGTGTCAAGGTTTTGGAAGTTTCTGATTGGCTAATTGACAACATTTGAGTTAATTGGAGGCACAACTGTAGAATAGTATTTAAGGAAAACCTCAAACACACTGCTTCTTTGTGTGACAACATGGGAAAATCAACCATCCAGAATCAACAAAAAAGCCAGATTACAATTTGCTAAATTACTCTGGGAAAAAGAATAATTTTTGTCCTGTGGTTTGATGGAACTAAGATTAAGCTGTTTGGCCACAATGACCAGTGTTACATTTGAAGGACAAAGGGGAAAGCTTACAAGCCTAGGAACACCATCCCAACTGTGAAGTATGGGGGCGGCAGCATCATGTTGTGGGGCTGTTTTGCTGCAGGAGGGACTGGTCCACTTCACAGCATAGATGGCATCATGAAGAAAGAACATTATGTAGAAATACTGCAGCAACATCTCAAGACATCAGCCAGGAAATTAAAACTTGGCCACAAATGGGTCTTCCAAACAGACCATGACCCTAAGCATACTGCCAAATTAGTTAAAATGTGCTTTAAGGACAACAGATTGAATGTTTTGGAGTGGCCATCCCAAAGCCCTGAGCTCAATCCTATATAAAATTTGTGGGCAGAGTTGAAAACGCTTGTGCGAGCAAGACCGCCTACAAATCTGACTCAGTTACACCAATTCTGTCAGGAGGAATGGGCCAAAATTCCTTCAAACTATTGTGAGAAGCTTGTGGAAGGATACCCAAAACATTTGATCAAAGTTATACAGCTTAAAAGCAAAGCTACAAAATACCAAGCAAATGTATGTACTGTAAACTTTTGACTGTCTAGAAATTAATAAAAAATTCTCAAAAAAAATAATTATCTGATTATTCTGGCATTTAGCAAATGTAAATGATTTAGGTAATGCTAAAATAGTAAACGTTTAGTATGATTTACCATCAGACATTTAAAAAAAATGTTCCTTTGTTTATAGTGTATGTAAACTTCCCGTTTCAACTGTAGATTTAAAATTTTGAAACGCCGTTCTGTGACATTTACCATATGTGAAAATACCATATATTTGTATATGTTACCCTGATAATACCTTGTTTATGTACATGGGACCATGGCAAAACCATAACAATGCTAAGCTTCTGGACATTTACCATGATAAAGGCATATTTGTTGCATATGGTACCACGGTAATGTTTTTTTTTTGTTTTTACATGTGCCATGGTAGTACTTTGTTTATAGTGTTTACTATGATAATACCACCATTTATGAAGATGTCATCCTAATATTTTGTTTTTGTACATTGATAATACCATGCTGTTTTAGATATTTACCATGATAATATCATTTATTTGTATATAATTTATCATAGCAAATTCTTGTTATATTTTGTAATGGTAATATCATTTTAAAATTCATATATCAAGGTAATACCATATGTTTGTACATTACCCTGGTATTACTATGTTTTTGTGCATGGTAATTTTTTAGAGATTTAGTATATATTTGCATTTGGTACCTACAGAATAGTAGTAATATATCATAGTAATTTGGACATAATATAGCAAAGTTTCCATTTAAAGTACAATATTGCAAAAAATTGTAACTCTATAATATGACTATGAAATATGTATCAATAAGTAGTATATCAGTATCATCATTATCAGTAATAACATCACAGCACCACAGTATTTTATCAAACCTATTCAAACCTATCATTGTACCATGGTATTGTCGCAGTAAGGTACTATCTCTTCTTTTCCGTCCTGGTTGAGCCGGAGCTTTGTTGGGGTCAGTCTGCTTTGATCTTAGCGTGAGGCTGATTTTTATGGGGTTTGGATGAAATCGTTTGTGTGTCTCATTTGTAAATGTGTGTTTGATTTCAGAGGAAAGGATGCTGCTCTCCTCTAAGTTGTCCCTGCATGCACTGATGGAATTGGACGCATGAATTGTGGTACATCACCACATGACTCACGGTTTCCAGTGTCTAATGCGTACGCTGAACGCCAGCCAGCGATTCAGTCAGCGAACGTGAGCCCTGCAAAAAAAATACAAAACTTCACGCACTGTTTGCTGAAGGAGAAGCTATTTTCACTTTACTGGACAATCAAATCTGATGAAAAGTGTTTAGGTGTGTGCGAAGTACTACAGACTGATGAAGTGGCTTTTGCTGAATCGGTCAGATAGTTGATTGCTGCTCTAGTTAGTGGAAACCAATGAACACCACACTAACCAAACCACCAAAACCACACTATTATAGTGCACTTCAAACTGCCCACTGAGAGAGAGAGAGAGGAAAATTAAATATGATGGTTTACAAGTCAAATTGTGTGCAGGAAATCATCTTAAGTAGGGTTGTGCAGTATTTCTAAACATAATAGTTTTAATAACTCATTTCTAATAACTGATTTTATTTTATCTTTGCCATGATGACAGCACATAATATTTGACTAGATATTTTTCAAGATACTAGTATTCAGCTTAAAGTAAAATTTTTAAAGCTTAACTTGGTTAATTAGGCAAGTTAGGGTAATTAGGCAAGTCATCATATAACGACAATTAAATAAAATATTGGTTATGGGGCTAATAATTTTGACCTTAAAATGGTTTTTAAAAAAAATAAAAACTGCTTTTATTCTATCCGAAATGAAACAAATCAGAAGAAAAAATATTATAGGAAATACTGTGAAAAATTCATTGCTTTGTTAAACATCATTTGGGAAATATTTCAGTTGGGTGAAAAAAATCACAGTAGGGCGAATCATTTTGACTTCAACTGGATACTGTATGTATTAAATTAAAAAATGTATTGCTACATATTATTTTCCACCGGTTATTTTTTTGGGGTCACAAAACACATTATTTATGGTAATACTTTTTCATTATTTATAGGAGCGCAATATTGAAAGTACAATGTTTACATTTTGCATTTTACTTGGTTATATTTTATGTTGGACCGGTAATCATTCGCTTTTAAAAAGTGTTTGTTTTATTATTATTATTTGGTTTATATTTTAACATTTCTAATCAAACATTCACCCTTAAGTTCTACATAAAATGAGAAATATGATCACATATGAATCAGTAAATTACTTTAAAATGTAAAAAAGAAATAGTCTTTTACATGTGGCCAAAATATATAATAATAAAATGGTAATTTTTTTAAAATTTTTTTATTGTGAAATATATTGTTATCGGATGACATATAATGATATGAGATTTTCATCAAATCACCCCCAGCCCTAATCTTAAGCCATATACAGTACTGTAAGATGCTCAGCAAGGTTATAATGGTTTTGGATTTTTCAGTAGTTTTAACTATTCACATTCAGTTAGTTTTTACTAGTTTTTAAAGGTAGATTTACTAGTTTTTTTTATAAGTTATTATTTTTGAAATTGCTTAGTTTTAGTTTAGTTTTTATAAGTTTTAAGTATTAGTTTTAGGGTGCACTTACACTATGCTATCCCAACCGTGCCCAGGTGCGTTTCCCAGTTTGTTTGACAAGTGTGAGTGCTCAGAATCGGGCCCAGGCGCAGTTCAGTTGGCCGTCCTTGGCCTGGTTGGGCTTTGGCACGGTAAGCTTGTAGTGTGAGCCGGAAACTAAAGACATGACATCACTTTTAAGAGACTGTTTCATATGGATTTATGAATCATTCTTACTTTTCAATGAACACAAACTATGACACTTTACTAAAGATGCAAACCCCTTGCTGCATGACAGCTGAACCTTCAGCGAACCTCCTAGTATCTGCAGCACGAGGACTTTTATGATTATTAATGAGCGTCAAAAGTTGTGGGTCTGTTTGGCAAAATATTTGACTGCATGTCACTGCATCCCAAATGACTAGAACAAATAACTAAAGCAATGTCCACTGTGCTGAGCGAGAGCTCTTCTCTTCCCGTTAAACTGTACAGTCGCATCATTGATGACGTAAGCGTGCTCCGGCTCGGAAGGCAAAATGCAGTGTGAGTTCAGGCCGAGGGGGAGAGGGAATTGGTGGACAAGCACGCTTCGGCACGGTTCAAGGCAACTATACCTAGTATGAGTATGCCCCAAGATGCTCAGAACACCTGCATAGACCTGCTTTTTGTTTTTTTACCCGTTTGCCCTCTGAACCTTGACCTCCCACTCTTTACAGCTCTGTCCAGGTCAAAGTTTAATTGGTGGACAGTGACCGCTTGAATGTTGAAGATCTGAGGTCATAATATTAGGGGCCATCAGCATCTGAGAACCCACAGGGCACTCCTCACTCTTGATTGGCTGCTGTTGGATGAGGAGCTGTCAATCACTCAGAATGACTTATCATTAAACTGTCAGCACTGACCGCCTCCCAGAAAACTTCAGGATGCAATTGTAGTGTGCTAACAACCATTCGGAGCACCTTAGAAGCCACTAGCCATGCCCTAGCAACCATTAACCACAATTCAGAACACTGTAGCCACAGTACGGTGGTGATGACTAACAACCACTTAGCAACTATGTAATTGTGTATAGTAATGTAATAGTGCATAGTAATGTGGTTGATAAGCATCCAAAACATCTTAACAACCATATAGCAACATCATGTTGAGTAACCAGAAGGCCTTGTTATGGGGTTATGGGGGTGTTTTGGATGCTTTTTTTTTTCAGTGTTGCTGTGCAGTTACTATAGTGTGTTGTTAGTGCTTACTGGAGTGTTGCTATGTGGTTGCTAAGATGATATGAAGTTGTGAGTTGTATGGAGGAAAAGGGAGCATTAGCAATACAGATTAACAGGGTGTTGGTATATACAGTAGTTGCTAGGATGTTTGGGTTTTTGGTCGATTAATTTTGGGTGGTTGGTAGGGTTTTGCTATGTGGTGGCTAGGGTTTTTTGGTCGATTGATAGGGTGTTTTTGATGATTGGTGTTGCTGCGTGGTTGTTAGGGTCTTGTTGTGTAGTTGCTAGGGTTTTTGGTTGATTGACAGGGTGTTTTTGGTGATTGGTAGGGTGTTTTGGGTAATTGGTAGGGTGTTTCTGTGTAGTTGCTAGGGTTTTTGGGTCAATTGATAGGGTTTTTTGATGATTGGTGCTGCTGTGTGGTTAGTAGGGTCTTGTTGTGTTGTTGCTAGGGTTTTTGGTTGACTGATAGGGTGTTTTGGGTGATTGGTAGGGTGTTTTTGGTGATAGGTAGGGTGTTGATGTGTGGTTAGTAGGGTCTTGTTGTGTGGTTGCTAGGGTTTTTGGTGATTGATAGGGTGTTTTTGGTGATTGGTAGGGTGTTTTTGGTGATTGGTAGGGTGTTGTTGTGTAGTTGCTAGGGTTTTTGGGTCAATTAATAAGTTTTTTGATGATTGGTTAGTTTGATTTGCTGTGTGGTTAGTAGGGTTTTTGTTCGATTGATAGGGTGTTTTTGGTGATTGGTAGGGTGTTGCTATGTGGTTAGTAGGGTCTTGCTGTGTAGTTGCTAGAGTTTTTGGTTGACTGATAGGGTGTTTTTGGTGATGGTAGGGTGTTTTTGGTGATTGGTAGGGTGTTTTGGGTGATTGGTAGGGTGTTGCTGTGTGGTTGCTAAGGTGTTTTGATTCCACTTAAGCACCTAAATATACAGTAACAGCTCCCTGGCAAGTACTCAGAATACTCTAGCAACCACAATAATATCCTAGCATTTTCCTTTAAGCATTTTTGACCTTTTTTTTTCATAGAAATCCATTTGTATTGTGTGTGTGTGTGTGTGTGTGTGTGTGTGTGTGTGTGTGTGTGTGTGTGTGTGTGTGTGTGTGTGTGTGTGTGTGTGTGTGTGTGTGTGAGTGTGAGTGTAGGTGCCTTATCTCTGTTTGTATCAGAGATGTGGTGCAATTGCTACACTGTGCAATTGAAGATGATTCCAGTAATACAGATCACAGATGCACTGCTGCCCCCTCGAAACACACATGCACACACTCAGTGTCGCCCTCCGGCTTTGAACCCAAAAATGTCTTTGATGAGGGATGCGTTTCAGAAAGAGCCTTTAAACTGTTGTCTTATGCATGCAAATCCCTCGCTCTCTGAAGTTATTGCTTCACAGACCTTACATTTTCCTGAAACGCTTCCAAACCACTGAAATCTGTCGGAATCAAATGCCACTGAACAACTAAGCTCCGATTAAAAAACGGCAACACAGTGTGCTTTAAATCAGTGATTTACACCTTTTTAAAGGAACTTTTCAAGGTCAGATTCAAGTAAAGTTGTAGCGCATAAGAACAATTTCTCCATCATTACGGTCTGATGTGGCTTTGTAGTTTAATGCGACACGTGTTTCTGATATATGGAACATTCTAGGCATCCTAGAACATTTGAAACCTTCCTCAGTTCAGAATCCATTCCGCAGAACCACTAAAAACACAAGACCATTCACTCACTCCAGATGTGCTTTAGATATGCACTGTTAAAAGGACTCCTTCTTTTATGCATTTGATACTTTTAGCTTTGTTTAGTGTGTCATGTTGCTGTTTGAGCATGAAAAAGGTCTGCAAGTCACTCCAGTGGGAATTATTTTTTATATCAATAACACTGTTTCTGAACTCTTTCAAATGAAAGAGTCATTTTATGCCCTGTTTATTTTTTCCCCAATTTCTGTTTAACGGAGAGAAGATATTTTCTACACCTTTCTAATCATAATAGTTTTAATAACTCATTTCTTATAAACTGATTTATTTTATCTTTGCCATGATGACAGTAAATAATATTTGACTAGATATTTTTCAAGACACTAGTATTCTTCTTAAAGTGACATTTAAAGAATTAACTAGGTTAATTAGGTTAACTAGGCAGGTTAGGGTATTTGGGCAAGTTATTATATAATGATGGTTTGTTCTTTAGACGAAAAAAAATAAATAAATAGCTTAAAGGGGCTAATAATTTTGACCCTAAAATGGTGTTTAAAATATTAAAAACTGCTTTTATACTTGCCGAAATAAAACAAATAAGACTTTCTCCAGAAGAAAAAATATTATCAGACATACTGTGAAAATTTCCTTGTTCTGTTAAACATCATTTGGGAAATATTTAAAAAGAAAAAAAAAATTAAAACAGGGGCTAATAATTCTGACTTGAATTGTATATTCACAGACAAAGCATGACATTGAGTGATTGAAGTCTGTGCGAAATCAAATTTTACAATGTTTATTTGGCTAGTACACCTTGTTTTATTAAATACCTTAGTTTGACGTATGAGCGGGCGCAGCCATTGGAATTTTTTGGGTTCTAGACTCCCGGTCTCATTCACTTCCATTGATTTTTAGACGTTAAAAACAGCTGTTTATGCTGCTTGATGTTGCAAACTGATACTTTTTATGTGTAGTCAGGAACACACTTGTTTGTAAAGCAAGTAGTTTGACCGCTTTCTGATGTTTATTACTTCATAATTTCTCCCATAAGCAACTGAATCGGAAGTTGTAAAATAATCGCAAAAAACAAGCACAGAATAAGGTCAGTAGGTGAATAAATAATCAGTGCAAGTTTGTCCACAAAAAGAAAAGTTTGTTTTGGTAATCTTCAATCAAATCTGACCAGTTGTTTCCACTTTATTTTTCTGTGTTGACATCAGTTTGACAGTTTCAGCCATAATATTATTAACCACACCTCTCTTATCATTAGTTTGCTATGAGGTAATGAAAAATAAAGCCCTACCCCCTACTCAATATTCTGTTTCAGTATATCAACATGCTGAAATAAAAGTCCCTTCAACTCCTGGTTCACATGAACTTTAACAGACACTGAGTGATGTCAAGCATTGCTGAACTGAATTGTGGGTCCGTTGAGTCACATTGGATTCTTTGTTCATGGCAGAAGTTAGTAAACGCCAATGCAGGCATTAGCCAATGAAATATCTTTATGCAAAAATGCTAGTGCAAATGCTAGCCAATCATGTTCATGCAAAGCTAGAGAATGGCGATCAATGATGTCAAAATGGAGCAAAAGCTTACTACACTCTCAGAAAAAATGGTACAATGTTGTACCAACAAAGGTACAAACCGGGATTCTGACTCGACCCCCAACCCCCCCTCCCCATCCACACTCACTTTTCATCAGCATCGCGCCTCCCCCCAATCCCCCCCCCTGCTCTTCACTTTGGCCTGATCTTCAATAACTTTTCCCGGGTGAAAATGCTGTCCCAGTCCGCCCCTGACCTTAACAGTGTTAAATGTGTTCCTTCAAGAACTATTTAAAGGCATTTTGATATATCCAAAATGTGTCAATTTATTTTCAGTAAATATAAAACATCAAATACATTTTTAAACAATGTTTCTTCTTCTGTAATTGCACCTTTTCCATTTACAAAAGATCTATTTTTTGCTGAACATTTCACAACACTTTTCATAAAGATGTTACGCATATATAACACATTCTCTCATTTATAACACATTCTCTCATGTAAAATCTAAAACTTTTTTTTTCTCCAATTTTCACACAATACCTTTATAATCACTTAAAAAGTTCATTTAATTGACTTCATTTTAAAATAGAAATATAATTATGCCAAAGTATTGTAACGAGATATGCACAAGGTTTGATTAGTTTTACAATACTAAAATATCTGCAGAAACACTTTGCATGTGTAGGACTTTTGCCAGCTCACGTGCGTAGTGGAAAGCAAACAAAAATGCTTACAAAAGGTTTATTAAAAATGCCTTAAATGTTTAGTTTACAATACCTATAGTTTAGTTTTACCAGTTGTTTTGTTTTATAGAAGTTAATAATGAATGTTTATGAGTTTCTTTAAACACATGCTTGATAATGATGATTCATGTTTTAATATGAAAATTATTCATCAAATAACTTTGCCTTTCCAGTCATATTTATTTTCATAGATACTGTAATAAAGAAGGAGTTCTCTAACACATATGTACCTTTTTATGAGAACAATAGTGTACCTTCATTTGGGTTGTACCATAAAAGGTACAGAACAGTATCATAAGAGGTCTTTTCTGTACCATATAATGTACAACTTTTACAAAGGTACAAATAGGGGTGTGAACATACACTGGTCTTATGGTTCGGTTCGGTTACGATTATCATGCCATCGATTCGGTTCAATTCGATATCTCGGTGCATCACGGTGCATTGACGATGCTTTCCATACATAATTACATTTTTTTCTTTACAACACAAGATTTTTTTTTTTATTAAAATCTATAAATATGTTTGTATTTATATATTACTTTTAATACAATTTTGTCCTTTAATACAAGCAGTCAGATATATGAACTGTACCTTTAATTTTACCTGCTCAAAAAAAAAACACTCTTTGTGAATGTTTTAGACAAAACTCCAATACATGCACAGAACAACATGAACATTCATAACAAATAAACTAATGTAAATATTATCCCGCTTGCTTTTTGAGCGCTGGCAGGATCTCACACCACTATGAACAGAAAGGGCTGCGCTTGGCTTTAGAAACGAAAGCGCTGTTCAACCATGAGTGATGCGGGAAAAACAGCCGCGGGTCAGTCTATATGCGCATAATACGCGGTTATCAGGTAATCCGTAATAGAATAAATACAATACAATAAACTCGCACCACAGGCACGCTTGTTTCTGGATCCACAAGTATCGTTTTAACAGCCGAGAGAAATGAAAATTTACCTCACGAACATGCCAACGGCGGGTCAAATGCCCAAAGTTTGTGTGAGAGAGAAAGAGAGGGGCAGAGATGGAACAGCATTTCTCCCTAGTAGTGAAATAGCGGCTCGTGCTTTACCATTCCTCAGTGTCAGTGAAAGATCTGCTTTTTAAGTAGTAGGAGTGTTCTATTTACTCACCCTCGCCTCCTTCGCCATAGTATTCTACCGCGACATCGCGCATAGGGGATAAATGACGTCAGTGCGTAATAACCGGTTATGATTATTACTGAACCGATATCGAATTGTCCCTATCTGCATCGCGGTGCACCAAAGAAACGATTAATTTTGACAGCCCTAGGTACAAAACTGTTGCTGAAGGAACATTATTTGTACCTCCGTGTACCTTATTTTCTGAGAGTGTATGATAATCACCTGTGTATGTAGAAACCTTCCTAAAAGTGAGCATACATCAGAATATGTATAATTATGGCTCATATGATGATTTAAAGTAGTTAAATTACATCAATATGTAAGTTAAAGATGTTTACATAGATTTTACTTACAGCCGCGCACTTCTTTGCGTCAATGTTATTTTTATAGATCACAACTTTTGTGTCTGATCACAACTGTCCACTTTTTGTTTGTACGCCACATTTATAAATGAGACCCCTGGTGCTTTATGATCAATCTTTGTTTACTACTATTACAGTAGTTCTTCTGTGCCTTTTTGTGTCATGGTCCAAGCTGGATGTGATTGGTCATCAATGAATGAGGCATCACCAACATTTTGTGAATGTTGTGTGTTGTTTGACATTACATGGTGTGCATTTGGTGGCTGCAAAAAAAGATAATTTCCCACTTCAACATGGCGCTTTATGTCTGTTCTCTCTGAATATTGTATATTAGGAGATTAAACTGACGAGACTTTAAAACACATGCTGTTGCTGGAGTAACTGAGGCACATGCTGTAAAGCAGGGGTGCTCAACCCTATTCCTGGAGATCGACCTTCCTGCAGTTTTCAGTTGCAGCCCATATCAAACACACCTGCCTGTAATTATCAAGTGCTCCTCATGTTCTAATTAATTGGTTCAGGTGTGTTTGATCAGGGTTGGAGCTGAAATCTGCAGGAAGGTCGATCTCCAGGAACAGGGTTGGTCACCCATGCTGTAAAGCCATCATTCTTGGAAAAGAGGTGGTGAGGAGAAGCTTATTTGCATTTAAATTAACACACAAAAAAGTTTTTGCTTCCACTCAAGAGTTGTACATTTCTTTCCATCTAACAGAAACACCCTGTTATCTATATGTGTGTGTTTTAGATAGAGGCAAAAACAGGGTGTCCACTGGGCCTTAAAAAGTATTAAAAGTTGATAAATCAATTATGAGAAATTTAAGGCCACATTTTTACAAGGTCTTAAATTTTGTTCAAGCGTTGTCCAAAGTGTTTGACTCCAAAAAAGCATAAATATATTTATTTTTCTCCTAATATTGACAACGGCGGGCTCGTTCCACGCGATTGGTTCGGGCCGGGGGCGTCCTGCCATGCTCCTTCATCCGTGTAACGAGGGAGACGCTGAGAGCAGACTTGCGGATCCAAATGCAGGTTTAATAGAAAGTTCAGTAAAGCAATGGTCAATACAGGGGTAAAAGGATGTATACAGGCAATCCAGAGTCGTAGTCAGAACACAGGCAGATGATTAAAAGACAGGCGGCAGACAAGGATGAACAAACTTACAGGACAAGGGTCAAAACAAGGGAAAACAAATCAGGAGTAACGCGTTGTAATGTTCGTGGGGAAAAACAAGAATCAGCCCTGAATGAAAGAATGTGAGGTGCATATATAGTCCTTGTAATCAGTGTAAATGAGCAGCGGCTGTGTCTGTGTGCAAGTGTCCAGATTATTGTCAGCTGTTACCAGCGTTGATGAGCGCAGAGGTTTCTGGGAGTTGGAGTTTGCTCAGCGGTAATCTCCCATATAGGAAACCCCGCTGGCAATTGGCACAAGCTACAGGAAGAGACAACTCCAACAGTCCGGGTGATGTCACGTAATTTGCGACAAACGCGGGAAGTTGATGTGACGCTCTCCACATGTAGTGAAACCATAGAGCGAAACACACGGCAAAATGGGAAAATATAAGATTGCGTACTCCTGTTTGGAGAAAGATGAGTTTAAACAGTGGCTGAAGCCTGTCGCTGAAAACAACCACGTAATTTATTCTCTCAAGCTTTGTTTCTTTCGAGCTTATCGGAGTTCTGTTGCACGGTTGTGCTCTATTGATTTATTAACTACAGCTGTTTATTAAAAACTCTTTATTAAGTTAAAGGTTTGATACTGTAAAACTTGAAGTGGCGATGAGGTCTTTAAATATTCTGAGAAGGTCTTTAAAAAGTCTTAAAAAAGGTATTGAAATGACCTTTAGGATTCCTGCATATACCCTGAAAAAGACAGACATCACGCGTGCATTTAGATAAGTTTTTTACTATTCATTTATTCATTTTCCTTTGGCTTAGTCGCTTTATTTATCAGAGGTCGCCACAGTGGAATGAACTGCCAACCTTTATGCATTTGTTTTACACAGCGGATGCCCTTCCAGCTGCAACCCAGTACTGGGAAACACCCATACAGTCTCACATTCACACTCATACACTACGGTCAATTTAGTTTATTCAATTCACCTATAGCTCATGTCTTTAGACTGTGGGGCAAACCGGAGCACCCAGAGGAAACTTACGCCAACACAAGGAGAACATGCAAACTCCACGGGGAGAGTTCTTTACTATATTTGGTTTGTTTTATTTATATTATTAAAACTGTAATAATTAAAATATGCTCATTTTATTTTTATAGCTTGCTTGCAATAGGGTGTAGGTGGTTGCATTGGAGTTTATGTAGCTGAGTGGCGCAGAATGTAAATGTGTAGAATGTGTAGGGTTGCTAGGGTGCGCTTTTTTACGGAAGTCCTAAGAGGCCATGCATTAAAATATTTTTTATCTCTTGTTTTGTCGTGATCACGACTTAATTATCTCGTGATCTCGACATAACAAAAAAGTTGTTTTCTAGTGATCACGACTTAATTTTCTCGTATTCTCGACAAAACAAAAACTTTATTTTTTTTTGCTTTAATTTATTTATTTATGTATTAATTATTGTTATTATTAGTAGTAGTAGTATAGTAGTAGTATCAGTATTAATATCTGGCAAATGTCAGGACACCGGCCTTGCGAACAGGGAGAGAATAACTGCAGACGCGCATTCGTGCAACACATTAAAGGCGTTCAGAATAGCCATAATATGAGAGCAAACGCTCGTGCTCCTGATTAATGTACATTCATGATTATGTTCATGTTTATGATCATTATTTACAATAATTTGCATCAACTGTTACCATTTTAAAGCAACTCTATGGCGCATTTTTAAAGTTGTAAATCATTTGCGGAAAGGATCAAAGCAAGTGCGGGATCTTCATCAATCTTTATAATTTAATTCATGCATGCAGCAACTTATTTTGCGCCATATAGAGTTGCCTTAAAATGGTAACAGTTGAGGGAATATTATTGTAAATAATAGTATATAATCAAATACGTGAATATAATCATAAATGTACATTAATCAGGAGCACGAGCGTTTGCTCTCATATTATGGCTGTTCTGAACGCCTTTAATGTGTTGCACAAATGCGTGTCTGCAGTTTGGCTATCCTCTCCCTGTTCGCAAGGCCGGTGTAGACTCTCTGGCCAGACATTTGCCAGATAATAATAATAATAATAATAATAATAATAATAATAATAATTAGTACAGAAATAAATAAAAGCAAAAAAAAAAATAAGTCGTGATCACGACATAACTTTTTATGTCATGTCGAGATCACGAGAAAATTAAGTCGTTATCACGACATAACAACTTTATTAAGTCGTGATCATGACATAACTTTATTAAGTCGTGATCATGACATAACAACTTTATTAAGTCGTGATCATGACATAACAAGAGAGAAAAAATATTTTAATGCATGGCCTCTTAGGACTTCCGTACTTTTTGTCTTAAAAATAATTTGTTTTTTCTTTTGAGGAGATTATTTAGCTTGTTTTAAAGAAAAAACTAAATTGTTTTTTAAATAATACAATATGTTTTGCTTGTCTAGAAAATGCTTCTTGATTTAGGAATTTTTAGATATTTTTGGACTAAAAACACATAAAAGAAGCATTTTTGCTGTGCAATTCTCTTAGCTCATCCACTTCCAGTTGCTTTGTGATTGAAAATGATCAGATGGGAAAAGAAAGCGAGAGAATGAGAGCTCATCTTGCCAACTGTTTTCCTGCTTCTCCTCTTTTCACCTTCCTGTGTGTGTTTGTTAGCATCTCTGCCGCGTGAGTGTGTGTTCAGAAGCCTCCAAACTTAGACGGCAAACAGTTTCCCAACCCTGCATGCATACTGAAAGCGTGTGTGTATGTCATGCTCAATCGTAGTTCAGAAATGATGAATCATTTTATCCAGAATGACCTCAGTGACCCCAGCTGCAGCTCGGCCGCCTTCTGCTGAGAACAAACACTAGTCTGTGCTGAATACTGAATATTTGTTTGATTCCCATGATGTTATGAAGGAGATCCAAGCTGACATTAAGGCATGTGATCAGTTTGTTAATTACATCCTTAGCAAAAAGAGTTTAGCTACAGCAACCTTTAGCTATTCAAATTTGTTTGGTGGTTTTCTGCACTGTAAACTATGCAGGGTTCCACACAACTCATTCATGTTGTCTCAACACAAATTGATTAGGTTAACTTCATTCCTTCATTAGTTTTCCTTCGGCTTAGTCTTTTATTTATCAGGGGTTGCCACAGCGAAATGAACTGCCAACTATTTTGGCATAAGTTTTATGCAGCGGATGCCCTTCCAGCCGCAACCCAGTACTGGGAAACATCCATACACACTCATTCACATGTACACTCATACACTACGGCCAATTTAGCTCATCCAGTTCACCTATAGCGCATGTGTTTGGTCTGTGGGGGAAACCGGAGCACCCGGAGAAAACCAACGACAACATGGAGAGAACATGCAAGCTCCACACAGAAATGAAAACTGGCCCAGCTGAGACTCAAACCAACAACCTTCTTGCTGTGAGGCGACTGTGCTAACCACTGCGCCACCATGCCGCATTAACTTAAATATTTTTGCAAATTTAAGCAGATTGAACATATAAAAATTAAGTTGTCCCGCCAAAAAAACTCAATAATTGTGTTGATTCCTTCATTCATTCATTTACCTTCGGCTTAGTCCCTTTATTCGTCAGGGGTCTCCACAGTGGAATGAACCACCAACTTATCCAGCATATGTTTTACACAGTGGATGCCCTTCCAGCTGTAACCCAGTACACCCATACACTCTCACATGCACACACACACACACTAAGGCCAATTTAGTTTATTCAATTCTCCTATATCGCATGTGTTTGGACTGTCGGGGAAACCCGGAGGAAACCCACACCAACATAGAGAGAACATGCAAATTCCACACAGAAATGCCAACTGGTTCAGCTGGGACTTGAACCAGTGACCTTCTTGCTGTGAGGTGACAGTGCTAACCACTGAGCCACCATGTCGCTCTGTGTTGATTCGTTTAATTCATACAAGCTAAAAATAAAACAGACTCTGAAACCTTTCAGTTTATTCATGCCGATTTGGCAGTGCTGTTATTTCTTTCAGGAAGTTTAAATCTAGTACATTAGCATTATAGCAAAGCTCTTTAATTCAGCATGATCTGATTTAAGAAGCTTTGGAGAAGCTTAATCGTTTTTAATGAGATCAAACAGACAAGTTTTGACCTGTTGTAAACTGAACTGAACTTTTTTTTCTTTTTTAATTATGATACTGTATTATTGTCCATCAAATATACTGTTAACAATCACATTTATTTGAATATTTAGGGCCCTATTTTAACCATCTAGGCGCAAAGTCCAAAGCGCAGGACGCAAAAGCATTAAGAGCGTGTCAGAATCCATTTTGCTATTTTAAGGACGGGAAATTCTGATTTGCACCGCGGCGCATGGTCTAACAGAGTTGAGCTTATTTTCTTAATGAGTTATAGGTGTATTTTGAGACTAAACCAATCAGAGTCTCATCTCCCATTCCCTTTAAGAGTCTCCTCATTCTTTACTTTCACTTTCACTCTCGTGGATAAGGAAAGGTGTTGTACGCACAGACATCCATTAGCCTATACATAATTAATTTTGTTTAAGTGTAAAGATTTGTTTCAAAACTATTTCTAAATTCAGTTCTAATTTCCAGCAAATGAATAAATGAACAATAATAACGAAGTGTGGTCAAAAAACTGAGTTATATCCAAATACACATGCTATGGCCCATATGGTCTAAAACCTGACAGGTGGGGAAATCTAAGCTTGTTTTTAATTAAACAAATATAAATATGCATATAATAAATAATACTGCTACTAATAATAACATTATACAAAAGCAAATTGTCATGAATAAACTGAAAAAGCCCCCCGAGATGAAGAAGGCATGAAGGCAGTGGTTTTTATATTTATGTAGGCTAGAAAAAAATTATTTTTGTAATATTTTAATCCTTTAATTCTTTTTTATATGTAAAGATATTTGCGTATTGCTCTACATCCTGTGTGTATTAAGCAATGTTTAAGCGAGGCGCACAACTAATGCGCTCTGCGCTGGACTTTAGACCTCCTCTTATCTGGTCTATTAAACAGTCTATTCTAGTTTCTCAAAATAGCAACGCGCCAGCAATGCGCCTCCACACACCTCCTTTTTTAGACCAGAACGCCTATGGGCGCACATATGAGCGCAAATGCATTTGCTATTTAAACAGCGTGGTGCAAAACGTCAAAATGACTCTTGCGTCGAGCTGAAACTAGCAAACAACAATTGTGTCGCGCCTTGCGCCGGGTGTATGATAGGGCCTTTTGTATCAAAATGTCATCTTTTAATTTTAGGCCCGTTTACACTAATACGTTTTAGTTTTAAAACGCATAACTTCTGCCACGGTTACACCTTCCGTCCACACTATCCTAGAGTTTTTGAGCCACGAAAACGGAGCGTTTTGGAAATGCTGAAGAGGCCATTTTCATTTTTAAACGCTGTTGCTCCGTCTCAGTGTGGATGTGGGAAAACGGAGACAACTGAAAATGGAAAGACGTTTGCCTGCATTCCGATTAGGGCTTTTTCCTCAATATTAAGTAGCTTACACATAGTTCAGTCTTGCATCCTCTCCTTGTAAGTTCAAACTTCAAGTCTAATATGGATATACAAACTCCAGAGGGCACGTCAGGTAAATCTTCAAAGGGAACAGTGTACTTTATAACCTCATTCACATCACCCAGGCCACGTTGTTTCACTGTCTCAACAATAAAATGAAGACATGATATAAGGAACTGCCTATTTTCATTTTGATATAAACAACTTAACAACAGAATGTTGAGGCGTCGTGTAGCTACATATTTAAATGACCGTCATCTTCGCTGTATGCATATTTATAACAAAACGGAGTCTATAAGATCACTGCCTCCTTTCATTTTCATTGAAAAATACAAAACACACCCTCTCTTTTGCTGAATATCAGTTAATAATCAATAATAATAATAATAATTCCTTACATTTATATAGTGCTTTTCTGGGCACTCAAAGCGCTTTACACATTGGGGGGGAATCTCCTCATCCACCACCAGTGTGCAGCATCCACTTGGATGACACGACCGCAGCCATATTGCACCAGACCGTACACCACATACCAGCTGATTGGTGGAGAGGAGACAGAGTGATGAAGCTAAATATGATATGGGGATGGTTAGGAGGCCATGAAAGACAGAGGCCAGTGGGCAAATTTGGCCAGGATGCCTGGGTTAAACCCCTACTCTTTTTCAAAGGACATCCTGGGATTTTTAACGACCACAAAGAGTCGGGACATCAGTTTAACGTCTCATTCGAAAGACAGAATGGCCATTATAAATGTATAATGTACAACAAGTTTATACAATATAGTTAATAAAGGCAAGCAATCAGTCAGATGTGTAGAATCAGTATACATTAGTTACATAAATTAATATATTAACTTATCTTTGCTCTCAGCCAAAACACATAACCTAAGAACAAGTAACAGATTCAAAAGACCGAAGAGTCGTTAAAGAGAGACAAGATGAATTAAATATCACAGTTAACAACTATAAGTGAGATGAGATCCAGTGGTAGATCCTTGATGAACTGTCCGACGTGCGCTGCTCTCATCTGGGGAGGTGTGCTCAAAGCACCCGCTGACTGACTGGAGCTCAGATGTGCGCATACACTGCAGCGCATGCCAGAGTGTGTGTATGTGTGTGGTCACATGATGTGCGTTTTCAGTGGTGTAGTGTGGATGGGAAGCTTTTCAGAAATGCTAGATGAAACACCAGTGTGGACGCGGATCATTTTCAGTCTAAAACATCAGTGTAAATGGGGCCTAACTGTTATTAGTATCCAGAGTAGCTTTTCAGAATAGTATCAGATCTCTCTCTCTGTGTGTGTGTGTGTGTGTGTGTGTTTTGCAGTAAGTTAAGCAGTGTGTATTTTGTGTGTCGTGTGGTTTTGGATGTGGCTGTTTTGATGTGTTTATGTTTTTGGATTCGTGTGTGTGTGCGTGGCATCTGTTTTTCTGACAATATGTAATTAAAAGTTGGCACTGGAACCCAACGCGTTTAATGCTGAGAGATCAGTCATTAATGTTAATTGAATTCATGCCTTTTTCCTGTGCATTTTAACTGCAGGCATTTTAGTTATTAATTATAATAATCTCAGGAAATGTGTGTGTGTGGCGGTCGGGGTTTAGGAAGAGGAATTGGTCCTAATAAGTGCGGCATTATGAATGGGAGTGTTTACACACACCTGAGCTGCGGTCTGAGGGGTGTTTGTAGAGGGAAACACTGTGGTGACTGAGTAAATCTACACAGGTGATGTTTCTGTTCCTCTGGGGCCCTCATTTAAGAGGGTAAACACACACACACGCAATGTAAACACTGGTGCTGAGTGACTGTAAGGTGAACTCGAGAGCTTCACCTGAGCTGCTCCTCCTGTGTGTTTGGTTCACTTTGCCATGATGTTTTACAGGATGTTGAGAGATTCCACTTAACTAGAGCTTGTGAAGTAGGTTGTAAAACATCACGTTCGCTTCAGTATGTACACATATACCCACTTGAGCATGCAAAAACTGACAGCGTAGTACAGATAAGGTCAGAATCATTAGCCCCATTTGCCCAATTTTTGTTTAACGGAGAGAAGATTTTCTCAACACATTTCTGAACATAATAGTTTTAATAACTCATTTCTAATAACTGATTTCTTTTATCTTTGCCATGATGACAGTAAATAGTATTTGACTAGATATTTTTCAAGATGCTAGTATTCAGCTTAAAGTGACATTTAAAGGCTTAACTAGGTTAATTAGGCAAGTTAGGTTAATAAGGCAAGTCATTGTATAACGATGGTTTGTTCTGTATACAGTCTAAAAATATATTGCTTAAGGGGGATAATAATATTGACCTTAAACTAAAAAAAATTAAAAACTGCTTTTATTCTAGCCGAAATAAAACAAATAAGACTTTCTCCTGAAGAAAAAATATTATAGGAAATACTGTGAAAAATTCCTGAATCTGTTAAACATCATTTGGGAAATATTTAAAAAAGATGATGATTCACAGGACGGCGAATAATTTTGACTTCAACTGTACATATACTGACACACTAAAAACAAAAAAAAAGAAGAAGAAACTACCATATGCAAGTAGACAATTCTGTATCTAGCTATTTAAAGCAATGAGGCTCTTTTTAAATCCTTTTCAATGGGGTTTAAGGCTTTTTTTTTTACAGCAGATCTTAATAGTGATAAATCACTGTAATGCACTTCTTTATGTGACTTGACCAGTGCAATTAAGTTTATTTTGTATGTTTTTTTACTACTGTAATGAAGTTTATTTTTTATGTTTATAGGCTGTTTGCATTTAGTAATGGCGACCCCTAATGAATAAAGGGACTAAGCCGAAGGTAAATGAATGAATAAAGTTCCAGTTAGAACAAAAAAAGTGTGTATATACAGTACATGTCTTTAAAAAAAGTCGTTGTGAATATTTTAACAATTAAATGTATACTATTTATTGTTTAATCATCACGATTGTGGGGTCAGGAATTGTAAAATAACAAAAATAAATAATAATAATAATAATAATCTGTTCAACAAAGTGCATTAAACTGATCAAACTTCAAGTAAATACATTTTAAATATTTCAAAAGATTTTGGGTTTAAATTAATGGTCTATAAATGCTCATTAAATAAATATTGTATAATTATGAAAATTGTGGGGTCAGGAAAATATAATAATAATAATAATAATAATAATAATGATGATGATGATGATGATGATAATAATGATAATGTTAATTATAATAATGATAATAATAGTAATAATTATAATAATAATAATGATGATGATGATAATAATAATAATGATGATAATAATAATAATAATAATAATAATAATAATACTGATCATCAAGATGAATTAAACTGATCAAAAGTAAAAGTAAATATATTAGAAAAAATTCAAAACATTTTGGTTTTAAGGGACAACAAAGTGGCTCAGTGGTTAGCACTGTCGACTCACAGCAAGAAGGTCGCTGGTTCGAATCCCGACTGGGTCAGTTGGAATTTCTGTGTGGAGTTTGTATGTTCTCCCCGTGTTCGTGTGGGTTTCCTCCAGGTGCTCCGGTTTTCCCCACAGTCCAAAGACATGCGCCATATAGGCAGTTGAATGAACTAAATTGGCCGTAGTGTATGTGTGTGAATGAGTGTGTATGGACATTTCCCAATACTGGGTTGCAGCTGGAAGGGCATCCGCTGCATAAAACATATGCTGGATAAGATGGTGGTTCATTCCGCTGTGGCAACCCCTGATGAATAAAGAAACTAAACCGAAGAAAAATAAATGAATAAACTTCCAGTTAGAACTAAAAAAAAGTGTGTATATACAGTACATGTCTTTAAAAAAAGTCGTCTTGAATATTTTAACAATTGAATGTATACTATTTATTGGATAATCATCACGATTGTGGGGTCAGGAAATAACAAAAATAAATAAATAATAATAATAATAATCTGTTCAACAAAGTGCATAGAACTGATCAAATGTTAAAGGAAATATATTTTAAATATTTCAAAAGATTTTGGTTTCAAATAAATGCTCTATAAATGCTGTTTAAATAAATATTGTATAATCATAAAAATTGTGGAGTCAGGAAAATATAATAATAATAATAATAATAATAATAATAATAATAATAATAATAATAACAATAATAGTAATAACAATAATAATAATTATAATAATAATAATCTGTTCAACAAAACATTAAACTTATTAAATGTTAAAGGAAATACATTTTAAATATTTTAAAAGATTTTGGTTATAAATAATTAATGTATAATTATCAAAATTGTGGAGTCAGGAAAATATAATAATAATAATAATTATAATAATAATAATAATAATAATAATAATAATAATAATAATAATAATAATAATAATAATCATCAAGATGCAGAAAAAAATGAATTTTGGGTTTAAATAAATGATCTATAAATGCTGTTTAAATAAATATTGTATAATCAAAATTGTGGGGTCAGGAAAATAATAATAATAATAATAATAATAATAATCTGTTCAACAAGATTAAATTGATCAAAAGTAAAAGTAAATACATTTAAAATATTTCAAAAGATATCGGTTTTAAATAAATGCAGTTTTTATATAACGACTAGAGAAAGGCTGCTGAGAAATTCATCTTTGCATAACAGAAATAAATGACACTTTTAAATATATTGAAATAGAAATTGGTTATTTTAAGTTACAATAATATTTCACAATTTTGTCCTTTTTACTGTATGCATCAAATAAATCCAGTACTAGTAAGCAGGAGAAATAAAAGCACCTATTTACCAACATCTAGAAAACAAAACAGCAAAAATGTGTTACAAATATGTTTTATTTTTAAGCATGTTGTGTCTTGTTAGATCTAATATTTTATGTTTAATGCTGTAAGTGGGTTACTGGGTCAAACTGTGTTCTTGATTCCCTGCTATGTGTCTAAAGCTGTTCTTGTGTGGAAAAAAAACAGCTGTAACATCGCCTCCTTTTACAGCTTTTCCCCTAAACATCCTTAAGAAAATATCTATATACTTTTGCACAAGTTTGACCCCCAGCTAATGCTTCATGAGGTAAATATTAGCTCTGCCTGCAAGCATTCACCGTTTTCTCACTCAGCGCAGAGCGAAATGTTGATACAAGCAGCATCTGTGCATGTTTACATGAGAGAGAGTTCATTATACACACACTATAGCCATGCGTTTGCTCTTCTTTGTGGAATAAATGTGCACAAGGCCTTCATATTTGCAGCTATTACCACATTTATTAGTGTTAAATCATTAAGTGTGTACGGTTCATCAAATTCAAAAGTATTTGATAGTATTTGTACATATGCACATTAGAAAAATTCATCCTTATCTGGTGCCTCCACTTTTATTTCTAAAAGTTGTGAGCGATTAAATGTATTTTTACTCATTTTAAAATAGATTTGTAGATGTTTTTTCCTCATGTTACCTCATTAATGCATTTTTACCATCTTCGGTGGTTAGCTAACCAGTCCCAGACAGTATTTTTTCTGATTGTCAAACTATGTTTTTAGTGTTGACACCTGGGGGACGAAGATAGTAGTGGAAAAAATATAAAATGACCATACAAGTTGTGTAGTTAGAAAATATGGAAGGCCATTGGGGCCAAAAATCATTTAGTGAAACTTGAAATCAGCATGCACAGTTTGACTGTTAAAGCTGACTGCATTTTTAAAATGTGTTTTCTTGCTGCCTGTAAAAATGCACTTTTTTATGTTATGGAAGGCAGTATAATGTTTGATGTTTACATTTTTATTTACATTTTTATTTGTACATACAAGTATACCATTACGATAACATAAGACTTTAAAAAACGAGTCTTATGTTTGTTTACATACAGTTGAAGTCAGAATTTTCATGAAATCAGTTATTAGAAATTAGTTATTAAAACTATTGTGTTTAGAAATGTGTTGGAAAAATCTTCTCTCCGTTAAACAGAAATTGGGGAAAAAATAAACAGGGTGGCTAATAATTCAGGGGGGCTAATATTTCAGGGGGGGCTTATAATTCTGACTTCAACTGTACACTCAAAAAATAACATTTGCTGTTTAAGTTACTTATTAAAAAAAATAAGACAACACAACTCTTAAATATTTGCTTGGGACAATTTAGTTGTTTTATGTTCAATCCACGTAAATTTGTAAACTCGATTAAGTTAGCTTAAGGCTGATTTATGCTTCTGCGTCGTGGACGCATATGCTCCGGCGCAGCCTTCGCATGGTCGCATAGCCCTCACCGTGGCTGATGCTAATGCGCACCTCTAAAACAATTTACCTACTCATCGCAACGACGTGTACCGCAAGCTCTGTGATTGATCGGTTTGGTATTGATGACGAGCGTGGGTGGTGCTGAAAGCCGAGAGGTCGATGGAGCGATTGTTTACAAGTATCAAGTACCACTGAGGAGCTCCAGATGGACACTTTTGTTTTGTGTTTACCTTATGATTAAAGTTGTTGCATGTCCGCTGGTTCCCGCCTCTGAATAAACAAGTTTTAGCTATTTGTATATTAAGGTAGTGTTCAGAAAAAACAAAACACCCGCAAAGAAACTCGACAGAGAGGAACATCAAAACCTACCGCCAGCTAGCATTTCGGAAGTGTTATTGCAGAGCAACACAAACAGCACGCAGAAGTATAAATGCACAATTACGTGCAGGGCAGGCGCCGTGGGTCACGCCGCTCACTCAATGCAGATTTATAAATCAGCATTTAATTGACTTGTGTTGGGACAACAGGAAGGAATTGTGTGGATCCCAGCGTTTTTTACAGTGTATATCCCAATGTACCTTCATGTTACATATGCAAATATAGTCTCAAATATGAATAATTTAATTGGCTGTTGTGTTTGTTGGCATATTGACATGACTAAACTATGTCAAAACTGTAATCAGTTTTGGCACCGATGACCTTCCATATTAGCGTACATGTAAAAACCATATACTTTTGTCTTAAAGAGATAATTCACGCAAAAATTTAAATTCTGTCATCATTTACTCACCCTCGAGTGTTTCCAAATCTGTTTGAGGTTCTGTTAAACACAAAAGAAGATATTTTGAAAAATGTTGTAAGCCTGTAACCATTTATTCCCATAGTATTTGTTTTTCCTATTTTGGACGACAATGGTCACCGGTTTTCAGCTTTCAGCTTGTTTTCAAGAGAATAAAGAAACTCAAACAGATTTAGAAACACTCGAGGGTGAGTAAATAGTGAGTAAATCTTCATTTCTGGGTGAACTGTTCCTTTAATTTGCTTCTTTAATCTCTTTAACTTTGCCTGCTGCAAAGTTCAAGCAGGTTTTTCTTTCCCACAGTTTTCTAAATGAAGCGATATGGAGGTCTAAATTAAGATTTTTTTTTTTTTTTGACTGACATGCCATTATCATCAAGTTGTTAAAGCGTGTCATTTTAAGACCTATATATATATAAAACAGCTCATTTTGGGGAAGCCCTTGAAGCCCTTGCAGCATTCTTTCATCGTTAAACCATAGAGATGTGTTTTACCTTGGCAAACCTCATTGCTACTTGACAGGGACGGCTGAATACCTTTGGCTAACCAAAAAACCTCAGCGTGGTTCAGCGATTCGCATCTCTGACGCCTCCGTCTCGCTCTGCAGTCCTTACAGGTGCTTATCATGGCTCCGAAACTAAACTAACAATGCCATTACAGTATAATCGGTTTAATTATCACAGCTGCAGTGCAATTTTAATGTGCATGTCTAAAACTAGCATGCATCTCTGATTATAGTGTCCCATCGGTGATGATATGTACTGTGAAAATGTGTTTGTGTTGATATTACATTTATATCGCATCAGACGCTTGCCAAAGTCAATTGCATGAGCTTTGACGCATGCCAAAATAAGCAGATTCGCAGTCGGTGTGTGTTAATGATGCGGTCTAGGGTAATGACTTGAAACGGTAAAATCTGCTCTACTGTATTGTGCTATGTGGGTTGTAAATGAAAGCGATAATTCAGCCCAAAAGTTAAAATTTACTTACTATTTACTCTACCTCAAGTGGTTCCAGATCATTATGAGTTTCTTTATTCTGTTGAACTTAGAGGAGGATATTTTGAAGAAAGCTGAAAAACCTGTAATCATTGATTTTCATAGTACACTGTTAAACCCAACAGTCAACTCAGTGTTGAAGGTAATGAGTTAATCAAATACCTCATTACTTCAACTTTAAATGGAGTAAGTTCACAGTACTCATATAGATTCGTTTTTTTTTTTACTCAAATGGTTTGTAGCAATCAGTTTTCTCAAACGATTTGAGTTGCCTTAATTCATTGGGTTTTACAGACTCAGTAGGCTTGGGCGGTAATACGGTAATATGGTTATACCGCAGGATCTAAAAATAGCAACGGTATCAGTTTCAATACCGTTATACCGTCATAAAAACATTGCGCTTATATAGGAGACAAGTATTAAATATTAAATATAATTTATTTACAGTGTTGGGGAGAATACTTTGTAAATGTATTTAGTTACAGAATACAGAAAACCTGCTTTAAAATGTATTTTGTAACGTATTCCGTTACTTTGCTTAATCCTGGTACTGTATTTTAAATACTTGGAATACTTGCCCTTAAAAACAGCCTTCAAGTCTATTAAATGTCACACTATGCGCAATTTCTGCAGGAAAACAGAGGGCCTCTAATGCCCATTATTGACTGATAAATAAATAAAACAATATAATTATGTTTATTAAATATTGTTTATTTATCAAAGTGTCAACAAATTCAATTTCTGTTTCTATAATAAAGATAAAAAGTGTTTGAACATAGACAGCATTACTGTCTGTAATATACAGTATATGTATATAATATGCATTTTGCTTACCCTTTGTATTTCAGTCTGTACAGAAAAAGAGATTGCACTGCACTGTCAGGTTTCGTTCACCCCTCTCATTCTTTAAAGAGAAAAAATGCTTGAACTTCCAAGACGTGAATGCATTTTTTCCTTTACTGCTGCTAGAAAGTTGCTTCGGTTGCGGCTCCAACCCCTCGAGCCCCTGGTCTGAATCCTTCATATTTGTACACTCAAGTTAACCAGGGCTGCCAACTTTGGCTAAGGTGTCCCGCCCACATTTGTGTCAGAAAAGCGAACGTAAATTTAAGAAGCGTAAATGAAACCTCTGAAAGCGCAAACGAAACATCAAGCAGCGAATTCACGAACAATGACGGCAAAAAAATCAGTTTATTTGAAAATCATGGTTGTTGTTCGGTTGTTCGGTGTTTGCGATCGTCCTTTTTGCTGCGTGAGAAAATGGAGGTGTGGCGTGAGAGCGTGAGAACAGGGTCATTTGCGTGAGTCTCACTGAGTTAACGCTGGTGATTGCAGTCGGGAGTGTAGCTTCTGTTTCTATGGTTTCTGCGGCAATTTAGTAATATTATTATGGGCCAGACACGCATCGCCCTAAGTATTCCAATGGTATTAAGAAAGTAACTGTATTCTAAATACCCTGTTTAAAAATAGTAACTGTAACGGAATACAGTTACTCATGAATAGTATTCTAAATACGTACAGCCGGTACATGTATTCCGTTACTCCCCAACACTGTTTATTTAATGCCTAAAAATGTGTATGCGTGATTGTCATCACGGGACAGTGTGGAGGAAAGAGAGAGAGGTGAGGTGAGATGGCGAGTCGCTCACCAAGTGACCTGGTCTCGAAAAAGAACACAACCTCTGCAGTTTGGCAGTATTTCGGGTTTCGACCGAACGAGAAGGGAGACGTGGTAAATACGAACTAGAGATCTGCATTCCCACTGCTGTACCGCGGGACCGACTACATTTCTTGCAGTGCGGGAATACATTTCTGAATAAAGCATGAGAGCGGTCGGTAACTCTGATGTAATTTGAACTGAAGCAGGCGGTCTAACAATATCGCTCCCGAGCGAGCGAGCACGTGCATATCTGCATGGATGCTGTTTATGTGTGTGTGTGTATGTGTGTGAATGAGAGAGAGCGTGATGCTGTGTGTCGCTTGTTTGGTGCTGTCTATGTGTATGTGTGTGAACGAGAGAGAGAGCGTGATGCTGTGCGTTGCTGGCTTGGTGCTGTCTAAGTGTGTATGTGTGAATGAGAGAGAGCGTGGTGCTGTGTGTCTATGTGTGTGTGTGTATTTATACAGACAGCACGCAGATCTCTAATACGAACAAGACAATTTGCAAATTGTGCAACAAACAGGTGACCGCGAACCTAAGGTCGCATATACGTTATTCAGTTTCTGAATGGTTTAGGCACAAGCCAACAGTTTGGTGACGCTGTTTGAGCCTTACATCATAATTTTTTTATTATGCACGGTAATACCGTATACCAAGGTAAAATATGGAGGTTTGAGGGTATAAAAATTTGGATACCACCCAAGCCTAGTACTCAGTTGGTTTGAGTTCTCTTCATTTATCGGGTTTGTTGCAAATTGTTGTAAATGGTTTGTTCCAATCGGTTTCCTCAAATCGTTTGAGTTACCCTAACTTTTTGGGTTTTACAGTGTAGGAGAAACAAATACTGTACTATGGACGTCAATAGTTACGGGTTACAGCTTTCTTCAAAATGTAGTCTTTTTTTTTCTTATCAGATAATAAAGTTTATCCTTTTTTAGTTGTTTTTATGCACATTTTGAAAAGAAATGTATGCATATAATGGCATTTTCATTAACCATTAAATAAAAATTCAATATAGTTCGATGGAGACCAGTGTTGGGCATGTTCCTTTAAAAGAATAATAAGTTATAGTGACTAGTTACTTCTCACAAGTAACTAATTACCAAGGAAAGTAACTATTGTGTTACTTTAAAAACATCTAATTTGTCAAGTGACTATAAAATAAATATAAAACATTGTAGACTAATCTACACTATTTTAATGTTGTTGTGGGACAATGTGAGAGACAACGACAGCAAGTCCTCAACTATATATCTAGATATTATTTTATTTAATTCTGTCTGAGTAATGGTTGCGGTGAATAAAAGTCAAGTTTTATTTGCATTGACATCGTGGCTTCGTCTCCTTCTTTGGTAGCAGAGTTCACGTTACCTGTGTAGTCATTTTGTGGTGGCATGTGACAACATAAGGTGCTTCATTATATTAGAATTACTTGTCATCGACGCAGAGAGACTCTTTTTTTTTCCTGGGCATAAGTTGCATGATGCATAAAAATTCTTGCCTTTCACCTCAACGAGGCAAAAGTAACGCTTTATATTTCTAGTTTGCAAACGCTACCTTTAAACTTGTTGGATTTGCCATTGTTCTGACGCATGGTCATTGGTGTGTGCTTGTGTGAACACCCGCCTTACTCTGCCTCTGAGTCAATCTAAGTCAATCATCACGTTCTCAGACACACCAATCATCATCACTGGTTGGTTATGTGTCCTGCCTCAGCCCCGAACACACACACCCACCCACCCACCCCAGAGAAAGAGAAGTCCTATGGCTGAGAGAGACGTTGCTTGCATAAAAACTGCTTCAGTGTTCTCATTTATAGAAACGCACATTTTATTGTCAGTAACGGTAATGGCTTTGTAATGGGGGAAACATTCATTCATTTAATTACTCCTTACTGAGTATCAAAGTATCGCCATTTGTAACGTCATTTATTTGTAGCGCCGTTATTCCCATCACTGATGGAGACACAGCTAATGATGACAGAATTTTCATATATGCGTGAACTGTGCATTTAAGTTGCAATCTTGCTTACTAGATGTGTGTTTGTAGTCATAATGAACATTATGTTCTGCTTTGCTTTGCATCATTCCTGAACTTTTATTTATTTATTCATTTTCTTTTCAAACAGTAATACATTTGATTACTCGCTACTGAAAAAAGTATCTTCGTTAGTAACGCTGTTTATTTATAGCGCTGTTAATCCCATCACTGATGGAGACATAGCTAATGATGACAGAATTTTCATTTTTGCGTGAACTGTCCATTTGTGTTGCAATCTTGCGAATTGGATGTGTGTTTGTAGCCATAATGTACTTTATATTCTGCTTTGCATTCACTTTTATTTATTTGTTTATTTTAATTCCCAGGTTCTGCTGGTTGATGCATTTCCCAAATTTTTATTGCCAATCCTAAGCCAAGTGTAATCGCTTGTCTTAGTTCAATTTGGAATTTCGCCAACCTTTGCAGAGCCAGGGGGATTAGAGAGAGACTCTGGCCTGGCCCCACTCTGATCCACTTTTTTATTTTAAAGATCATACATACTTTTTTAGTAATAGTTTATTATTGTTTTGATTATAATACATTCACTTTACACTGTACAAATTGCTGGGATCACTGTTTTCACACAAAACAGTTCCTTTATGTTATCCCAACACAAACAGATCAAGTTAACTTTTTTGTTTCACAAATTTAAGTGAACATAAAACAACTAAATAAACAAAATAAACATAAAACAACTGAGTTGTTCCAAAGAAATCTCATGAATTGTGGTGTTTTGGTTCATTTTAAGCATGAAGTTAAACCAAGCAGCAAAAATATTTTTTTTGTGTGTACATTCATGCATTTGCATTACGGATATTCATTTAAAATTGTGAGATGTAGGAGTTAGTCTTACATATATGCACTCATTTACTCACTTCTGTTCGGCTTAGTCCATGTTTTATCAGGGGCTGCCACAGCCAAATGAACCACCAATTACTCTGGCATATGTTTTACTGGCAGATGCCTTTCCAGAAGCAGTATTACATACAGTTAAAGTCTGAATTATTAACCCTTCTGAATTATTAACCCCCTTGTATATTTTTTCCCCAATTTTTGTTTAACGGAAAGAAGATTTTCTCAGCACATTTCTATACATAATAGTTTTAATAACTCATTTCTAATAACTGATTTCTTTTATCTTTGCTATGATGACAGTAAATAATATTTTACTAGATATTTTTCAAGACACTAGTATTCAGCTTAAAGTGCAGTTTAAAGGCTTAACTAGGTTGAACAGGTTAGTTAGGCAAGTTATGGTAATTAGGCAAGTCATTGTATATCAGTGGTTTGTTCTACAGGTAATCTGAAAAAAAATATTGCTTAAGGGGCTAATTATCTTAAAATGGTTTTTAAAAAAATTAAAACTGCTTTTATTCTAGCCAAAATAAAACAAATAAGACTTTTTCCAGAAGAACAAAATATTATAGGAAATACTGTGAAAAATTCCTTGCTCTGTTAAACATCATTTGGGAAATATGAAAGAAGATGATTCACAGGAGGGGGAATAATTTTGACTTCAACTGTATATTAAAAAAGTAAAAAGATGTCACTTTTCAGGATTAAAGTGGGCCACTTCTGATCCAAGCGCTCTTTTTAGCTGCTGTTTGTGAGCAGCAGTGAAATGAACAGACGGCCTTTCATATAAATACTCAAGGAAAAATGTAAACGCTGTGAAGCATCGCAGACTAAATCACACTGACCTGATCAGAATCGCAGAATAAACACTGTCTGTCTGATTCATTCTTCAGTGGAAATAAGAAGTGTGTGTGTGTGTGTGTGCTAAATTTAGTGGTTTACAAGGACAGTTTTTTTATAATGACATTGGTATGACCAAGGTGTACTCGATTTCGGTGGCTTACGAAGACACGCTTGATGTCTTTGTAATTCAAAATGCTTCAAAGTCATACTTAATGGGGACTTTGACATTCATATTCGACCACAGGTTTCCTGTGAGGGTTGGATTTAGGGGTTCTCTGTTTGTGTGTGCATGTGAGTACTGGTTTTAATGGTTTACAAGGACAGTTTTTAGTATGGTGACATGAGTATGACTTAAGTGTACTCTATTTCTGTGGTTTACGAAGACACACTTGATGTTCTTGTAATTCAAAATGCTTCAAAATCATACTTTATGGGGACTTTGACATTCATATTCGGCCGCAGGTTTCCTGTGAGAGTTTGATTTAGGGGTTCTCTGTTTGTGTGTGTGTGTGTGTGTGTGTGTGTGTGTGTTTGTTTAGTTGTGTTTCTCTTTCTGTGTATGTGCGTGTGTTTGTCTCGGACTGTCACTCACTGTGTCTCAATCTGTGTTTGTGTGTGTATTTTACACATGTGTGTATGTGTTTTATGTGTGACTGTCATTCTGTGTGTCTGTGTCTGTCTGTATGTCGCTGTGTGTGCATTTGCATTTGTGTCTTTCTGTGTGTGAGTTTGTCTGTCTCTTTTACCTACGTGTGTGTATGTGTTTTGTGGCTGACTGTCTCTCTATGTGTGTGTGTGTGTGCGTGCGTGTGTGTGTGTGTGTTTGTGTGTGTCTGTCTGTATGTCGCTGTGGGCATATTTGTGTATGCATCTCTCTTTTTGTATCTGTTTGTCTTTGTGTGTGTGTGTGTGTGCGTGTGTTTGTGTTTGTTTGTATGCATCTCTCTTTTTGTGCATTTATGTATCTCTTTCTTTCTGTGTGTGTGTGTGTCTGTCTGCGTGTATACCTTTTTATTTTTGTACATGTGTTTAGATTTAGTCATTTAGCAGACGCGTTTGTCCAAAGCGACTCACAATATAGGAGTGATTCAACAAGAAGAGTGTTTCTGCAGGTGGTTTGTCAAGCCCACTCACCGGTGTGATGTTTTTGTAGAGATATGGAGTGATTATAAGATGTGCAAATGTACAAAACTGGTGCAAGTGTCTGGGAAGGTGTCAGAGAGATGGAAGAGTGCGTTTTCCACAGGTGGTTTGTCAAGCCCACTCACCTGTGTGAGGCACACTCAGAATTGATCATGTTTTGAAGTGGTTGTGTGGAGTGGTGGGGGATAGAGAAGAGGAGATTCTGGTTTTGTTCACAGCGGTGTTTGTTTTTGTGTGTGTCTTTGTGTGTGTCTGTGTGTGTGTGTGTGTGTGTGTATGTACTATGTCTATGTACGTGTGTATGCATATGTCTCTTGTCTTTCTATGTGTGTATTTGTTTCTGTGTGTATGCATGTTTCTTTCTGTGTTGTGTATGTCTCTCTCTCTTTGTCTCTGTGTGTGTGTGTATTCTGTCTCTACGTGTGTTTGCATATGTCTCTTGTCTCTTTCTCTGTGTGTGTGCGTGTCTGTCTCTCTTTTTTCTGTGTGTGTGTGTTTCTGTGTATGCATGCTTCTTTCTGTGTTGTGTATGTCTCTCTCTTTTTGTGTTTGTGTGTGTGTGTGTGTGTGTGTGTGTGTGTGTGTACTATGTCTATGTATGTGTGTATGTGTGCTCTTGTCTCTTTCTCTCTGTGTGTGTGTGTGTGTGCGCGTGTCTGTCTCTCCTTTTTTCTGTGTGTTTGCATGTTTCTTTCTGTGTTGTGTATGACTCTCTCTCTTTGTCTTTGTGTGTGTATTCTGTCTCTACATGTGTATGCATATGTCTGTTTCTCTGTGTGTGTGCGTGTTTGTCTCTCTTTGTTCTGTGTGTGTGTTTCTGTGTATGCATGTTTCTTTCTGTGTTGTGTATGTCTCTCTCTTTTTGTCTGTGTGTGTTTGTGTGTGTGTGTGTACTATGTCTATATATGTGTGTATGCATTAGGGGTGTAACGATACTACAAACCGAACCGAAATATCGCGATACACCAACCACGATACGTATCGCGAAACTCTCGTGGCGGACCGCGATACTGTCACGCCCCCTGCTGCCCACTGTTAAGGTTGACGTCACTTGTCTCTAATTGAACCAAAACATCTTTATTTTATCACATTTGATTAAATTGTATTAGTAATGATGAGCTTTTGTTCTAAATATTATATTCTAATGTTTTAGAATTTAGAATAGTATTTTCCAAGTGCATGTCATGTCATGTGACTTGAGTGAGCGATCACACTCCATTACTACTGTATATGCAGGACGGCTGCTTCGCATATATTGAGATTGCAGATCCCCCAAATACATTTAAGTCTCCTGTTTGGGAACATTTTGGTTTTCCATGGGAGTACAGGAATGGAATTCGTGTCGTAGACAAAGCGCACACTATCTGTCGTAACTGTTTCACGAAACTTAATAAGGAATATAACATTTAAAAAATGTGGTCAATTTCACAATGTGAGGGTGTACGCAAAAGACACTGACAACAGAACTGCCAACAAAAGGGATTTAACCCCTTACCTCGCTAGAAACTGATGAAAAGAAAAAAAGGTTTTCAGCGCCGTGCGCCTTATTCTTCCCTATACTGAACTGTAGAATAAAATACAAAGATGACGTTCGCCTCTTACCTGATGTCTTTAACAATACATTTTCTACGTGTTTGCAAAATGGAAGTCGTAAGACATCTTCCCTATCCACCTTACTCTGAGAAAAAAGTGAACTTGAGGAGGTATAGCTCAATATGACGAGAAAGAGCTGAACAAAAAAGCAACAAACAAATCAATCGAAATAAAAGTGTACAAAAATCACAAAATTTCTCAAAGTGGGCAAAACTAATGCAAAATAATTTTGCCCAAACGAAAGTTAAGCAAAAACAACGAAATTCATAATCATGTTAGCAAAATACACGAAAAACGAGATCAAAGGAAGATGCGCTCTTCTCCGCTTTTCCTGACGTCATTTTTATATTCCCGCGCCACGTCGCCCAATGATGATAAATCGGTCTCCTGACCAATTAGCTGTCGTGAAGGCGGACATACAGAAATGACAGGCATGGAGAGAGAGAGAGAGAGAGAGAGAGAGAGAGAGAGAGAGAGAGAGAGAGAGAGAGAGAGAGAGAGAGAGAGAGAGGCAAAAATATACGGCTACAACCCTAACTTTAGTTTCAGACAAAACTGCAGTGTATTTTACTGGTGAATAGGTCATGTAAAAAAACACTTTACAAGCACATTATATGTATATTATTTTTTCATTAATTTAAACGGAAACCTATCTAAATGATAACTAAAATGAGCATCACTTTGTCTGTGTCTGCACAGAAATCAAGCCCCTCACCTGAGAATGTGGACATTATGGTGTTTTTAAAGAAGAACTTTAAACTTAATTGAATATTCCAAATGTCCTTAGAAAGGACAAGCCTGTTTATCTTTCACTAGTCTACACTGTAGTTATTTATTTAATTTGAGTTTACTTTCTTAAGATGGCTGCACTAAAGAGAATTGTTTTTTCTGACTTCACTTTCAGTTTCGGGAATTGCCAATTCGGCGTCAAACTACAAAATAATCACTGTTATTAAACACAGAACTTTTATTAACATAACGAAAAAAACAACAACAATGCTACAGGCTGAAAAAAAACTGTGGAAATTGGAACCAAACAAATAACCACCATAGAACGTTTATTACTTATGTTAGAATATTTTTAAAACGAATAAGAAAATAAAATAGAAAGATAAGTAATTAAATAGCACAAAGTTTAAATAAGATCAAACGAATGAACAAGAAACAAATATAAAAAAAACTTCCAAATGACATTAGGCTACAAAAATGACAGGTCGGCAGTCTTTAAAAAAATTAATTAAACAAAAACACTGCATTTTTTTTTATTAACAGTGCAGTCTACATGGTCTTTGTCCTTATAAACAATCCGTTTATAAAATACATTATTAACGAATCTATAGGTTACTGAAGAATAAACCGAATATGAAATATGATCCTTGCATAATGATCACAGCTAAACAAGCTAGCAATCAATTTATATATAAACTATAAATAAAAAAAATGAAAGAAATTTTAAGTAATGGATCATTATGTAAAAAATCTAAAGACTACGGGCTAAATAAAAGCGCCTCATCAGAGCTGAACATCACTGTGCGGTCACCGAGCGCGTGTCAGTTTACAGCTTCTGTAAAGATCAGACAGCCTATACAGATCACACAATACCAATAAACACCAAGTAAATGTATAAATATCTCGATAAGTATTGTTAATGGAATATTTATAACAACATGATCTTGCTTTTCGTTATATTGATGCCGGCGTTAAGCTCTCACGTGCGCGCGCTCTCTCTCTTTCTTACCAGCGGCAGTTGACGGGCCCACACACAGCATACAGTGGCAAGATGACAAGTGCGTACGGGACCAGTTTTATTTTATTATTTGCGCGTTGTTCCATTTTTAAAATGCCTTTTTATTTTTAAAATCTCTCAAGTCAATATTGACTATCGGGTAACATAATCTCCCTCAGAGATATTGGAGTTCAATAACGTGGTGCGCAGTGTGACTATTGGCCAACACCTCCCTGTAAGTTTCGACTATAGACAGCTCTGGTGTGTTATAAATTGCGTGTTTTAAATGACAGCGACACCTGCTACATTTAGTTTTCATTGTAAAATATACATTATAACTCAATAAACAGTAAAATATTATTTTTTGAATGGCTTGCCTATTGGCAGCATTTATAGCCGTTAAGCTTAAACAGGCTAAGCATATTTTTATTAATATTAAAACACATGAATACAAACTAGCCACCCTTTGATTTTTTTCGTTTTCGTATATTTTTTATCAAACGAAAAATGCAATGAATTGTTTATTTTGGTTTTCATTTTATTATAATTAATATAATTATTAGGCGACTTGACTTGTGTGGTGTCTATCGATGGATGACAGCGAGAGAGAGTTGAGATTATACCTCAGTTTCGATGTGTGGCCGCACGTCACAGTTACTTTACTGCAAGTATAGGCTCATCTAAATTAACTTTTCATTCGATTAAAAGCCGAAATATTGCCAGACAAAGCAACTTTCGGTTTTGAAAGAGGGAGACTTCAGTGAAGACGCACACACACACAGGATACACTCTTGTCGGCCTTTTCATTATTGATTTTTTTAACATTAAACTCATAATAATCAAGTGCACAAAAGAACAGATGAACTTCGGAAAAAGTGATCACTGCGGTTGCCGCGAGGTTGCTTGGTTTCTCTGCAGTTGGCTTGTCAGTGGCGCGGCAATCACTTTTAGTTTATTAAAAAATAAGATTATTTATTACTAAACACTGTGAGATGATGGTCGCGGGATTTTTTAAATGAGGCGCTTTTGCTTTGCGTTTTGACACTAAATCCTCCTCCATTCTTTTTCTGCAAATTCGACTCATGTCGTTCTCCTCACATGATAAAGGAAATATGAAGCATTGTAGCTATGTTCAGATTTTAACTGCAGCCTAATGCTTGCTATCGTCTTAAGTAAATTATTTGGAATTATATTTTCCATTTAATTCAAATAAATATTGAATTTAAAAAAAGGAATACTTAAAAAAATGTGGGCACGGTGTCACGGTGGAAAAGTGATGTCACCGGTGTTGCGTTATAAAACCGGTAACACCGTCAACACCGTTCTACCGTGGCAAGCCTATATTGAGGTATTTATTTCATTTTGTTGTTTACTCTGGTATCCTGACTGTACTAAAATGTGATGGCAAAATTAATAAAGAAAAAGTTTAGTTGTTCTTGTTATTAAGTGAATCTATTGTTCCTTAGCATTACTGTTAAGATGACATCAACTCTAACCCCACAGCAAACAGAAACCGAACCGAACCGAACCGAACCGTGGCTCCAAAACCGTGAACCGAACCGAACCGTGCCTTTGGTGTATCGTTACACCCCTAGTATGCATATGTCTCTTGTTTCTTTCTCTGTGTGTGTGCGTGTCTGTCTCACTTTTTTCTGTGTGTGTGTTTCTGTGTATGCATGTTTCTTTCTGTGATGTGTATGTCTCTCTCTTTGTGTGTGTGTGTATTCTGTCTCTACATAAGTATGCATATGTCTGTTTCTCTGTGTGTGTGCGTGTCTGTCTCTCTTTTTTCTGTGTGTGTGTGTTTCTGTGTATGCATGTTTCTTTCTGTGTTGTGTATGTCTCTCTCTTTTTGTGTGTGTGTGTGTGTGTGTCTAGAGTGATTTTAACAATCTTCAGCTGGAGTTGTTTTTTTTGCAGACAATGAAACTGTTCCTCAACTTGATCACCTAAACACACACAAACACTTCAGCGTGTGTGCGTGTGTGCGTGTGTGTGTGTGTGTGTGTGTGTGTGTGTATGAACTATGTGTGTGGTCTTTATATCTGTGTGTGTGCAGTGTTCATATGGTCAGTCGACCTCTGTAATGCCCATAAAAGCCTCGTCTGCTTCTGCTGGTTTTTCTGATGGGCCTTTTAGGTTTGTGGGCACAGATATGAACGTTTATTTCATACATCTATAGTGCATATTATTTTCGAATGTTTGGGGACACAATTAAATTCATCTTATGATAATTGTTGTCACATGGTCTTAGTATTTTGGTGGTTTAATTCAGTAATATTGGTTCAATTCAGTATTCTGTTTATAGATAATAAAACTAATTTTTAATTTGATATGATAGTATTCAAAATGATCTGATGACAAATTCTGTCAATATTATTATTATTATTATTATTATTATTATTATTTAGGAGAGTTCTTAATGGAGAAGGTAATCTGTAGTAAGTGCTGATTTCTTTTGTTTAAAAGTAATCTGAATGTATTAAATCATTTAATATATTTTATGGCAAAGGTATATCAACAAATATATATCTTTAAATGTATTTACTGTATGTTCTTCTATTGTTATACACAATAAAACACTACGTTAAAGCTTAATTTTTATTATGTATCTTATTGGAAATGAATAAATATGTTGTCTACGAATTTAATTTAATTTAATTTAATTTAATTTAATTTAATTTAATTTAATTTAATTTAATTTAATTTAATTTAATTTAATTTAATTTTTTATATGTAATAAAATATCACATAGTTCTTATTGGAAAATTGTTATTGTGTGTTTCCCCTCCCTAAAATTAGTTTTAATTGACATTTTATTTAATTTTCATGTAAATTAATTCATTTTTATGTTATTTTAATGTTATTTATAGTAAATAAATAAATAAATAAGAGAAACACTTTAAAATAATAGTCCATTAGTTTATGTTACTTAATGTATGTACTATCATGAACAAACAATTAGTAATACATTAATTGCGACATTAATTCAGCTTTGTTAACGTTAGTTAATATTATTTAAGATAAATAACGTTAGTTCATTGTTAGTTCTTGTTAACTCACAGTGCATTAACTAATGTTAACAAGCACATGTGGATATTAATAATGCATTAAATGTTAATAAATGCTTTATATGCTTATTCATACTTAATTAATGTTAGTATCTACATTAACATTAACTAATGGACCATTATTCTAAAGTGTTACCTAAATAAATAAATAAATAAATAAATAAATAAATAAATATATATATATATATATATTATATATATATATATATATATATATATATATATATATATATATATATATATATATATATATATATATATATATATATATATATACCGAATTCCAGTGTGTTTAATTGTATATAATATAATATAATATATATATAATAATATAATATAAGAATATAATATAACATATAATCTAGTATAAATATAGTATAATATAATATAATATAATATATAATAATATAAAATAAGAATATAATATAATATATAATCTAGTATAACGATAGTATAATATAATATAATATAATATATAATAATATAATATAATATAAGAGTATAATATAATATATAATATAATATAATATAATATAATATAATATAATATAATATAATATAATGTGTAATGTGTTTTATTTTCTGAGAGTCATTTTTTTTGTGGCAATGTCTGTGACTTGAAGTGTGTGTGAGCTAATGCTGTGTCTCTTTCTCTGTGTTTGTTTTTTCTGCAGCTGAGCCAGCCGATCTCCTAAAGATTTTAGATTTTCACAGTTTACCAGACGGTGTAACGAAAACTACAGGATTCTGCACACACCGGAAGTCATCGAAAGGGCCCGATGTCGCTTACAGAGTCACAAAAGATGCACAGCTTAGCGCTCCTACTAAACAACTGTACCCCTGTGAGTAACACACACAAACACAAACCACACACACACACACACACACACACACACACACACCACACACACACAACCCATAAAACACACAGGTGCAGTCAGTCTGCATGTGTTAAGTGTTTCTCTTTTCCTCATCTTCTCCTCTTTCAGACACTCTGTATTCTGTTTATGCGAATGTCTTTCTCTTATGCCAGAAGAATTTGAAATATTTTATGCAGTTACCTTTATTTTATTTAATTGTATTTAATTAAATTTTATTTTATTTTATTTTATTTTATTTTATTTTTCATTTTATCAAAAAATATAGAGGTTATTTTAAATTTGATTATTAGAGGTTGAAATATCAAAACTTAAAACCTCTGAATATTTATATTATTTAAATATATAATGCATTTCTAAAAACAAAATAAAAGTCTTAATTCAATTAAAAGTTTGATTCTTTTTTACTTAAATATATAATGTACTTCTGAAATAAAATAAAAGTCTGAACAACTATTTTTAATAAAAAAAAACGAATTGTACAGAGTAAGCAACATTATTTAATTTAATTTATTTTTATTTTATTTTTAATTGTATAATAATAAATTGCTAAATTATAAAAACAACTAACTATATAAGTTAAGCAAACATTATCCCTTTGGACATTGTACAATTTTTTTAAGAATAATTTATAACCCAGGAAACTATGTTTATTTTATTTTATTTTATTTTATTTTAGTTTGTTTTATTTTATTTTATTTTATTAAATTTTATTTTATTTTACATTTCATTTCATAATTAAAAAAAAAACATTGCTATACACTTACTTGCCTAATTAACCCAATTAAGGCATCAAATGTCAGTTTAAGCTGATTACTAGTATCTTGAAAAATATCTAGTCAAATATTATGTACTGTCATCATGGGAAAAATAAAAGAAATCAGTTATTAGAAATGGGTTATTAAAACTATCATGTTAAATGTGAAGAATTTTTTTTCCTCTTCATTAAACAGAAATTGGGGGAAAAAAAAATATATATGGGGGCTTACTTCAACTGTATGTAATTATGTAAGTGAGTATATTTCGGGCACTTCTTCTCTTTGTTTCTCTCCATCTCCACACAATGGTCTGGAAAGTCACGGTGCCCTAGACTCTCTTTTTGGCAGCAACTCTGAAAATCTGAAGAATCCGATGGAAGGAGGGAGAGAAAAGGCAGACGAGGACAGAGATTCAATACCAGTGTAATGAGACTAAACTAGAGCTAAAACACACACACACACACGGAGAGAAAGAGACATCAGCTGCACTCCAAAACAGTCTCAGTTCCCTATGTAGACTGTGTTTTTTATTTTCTGGATGCGGAATCTGTTCCAAATAGTACATACGTTCTGAATATTTATATGTAGCTTGTACTTTTAGCATATATTATACAGCCTTCTAAGACATCATAACTTTGCACTATGACATTGTTTTCTTATTGTAGCTTTTTTTAAAAATTATTTTAAGGCAAAGATAGCTATTTTTAATTACCACAGCAGACTGTATTTACTATTTTAAAAATGTATAAGATAAAACAATTTTTTTTTAATAAGAATGATTAAAAATATATATTTTAATATTATTAAACATTATCAGGAAGTTTAATTTAATTTAATTTAATTTAATTTTATATATTTTTTTAATTTCTTTTCAGCTTAGTCCCTTTATTAATCAGGGGTCGCCACGGCAGAATGAACCACCAACACACAGAAATGCAACTTACCTAGCTGGGACTCAAACCAGCGACCTTCTTGCTGTGTCCCTATGTATAAATTATATTCAATAAATTAATTATATTTTTATTTAGAAATATTCGTAAATAAACAAAGTATAACAAAAGACTAAGTTACAAAAACAAAATAAAATAATTGAATATTCAACATAAAATTTTATTATTAGTACATAACTAAAATATTTTTTTAAAAGCATTTTTTAATTGTTTATTTATTATTTTACAAGTAAAATTAAATAAACAATTTTACCATAAATACAGCACAATATAATACATAAATGTAAAATATGACATGTTGTTTTATTTAAATATTAATTAAATATATATCAGAAATTATCATTTTAATTTAATTTAATTACAATATTTTTGTTATTAAATAAGTAAATTAAAAGTACTATAAATACCTATAAAGAAGCAATTGTTGTTTTAACAGTAAATTGTTTTAGTATTAGTATATAAGTAAATGAAAATGACGTAAAATAACTTTTTTACTATACATTTAAATACCACAATATAATAAAAATATAATTTTTATTATAAATTTAAAAGCATCTAAGAAAGGCATATTTAATTTAATTTAATTTAATTTATTTTGATTTATTCATTCATTTTCCTTCGGCTCAGTCCCTTTATTCATCAGAGGTCGCCACAGCGGAATGAACCGCCAACTACCAGCATATGTTTTACACAGGCGGATGCCCTTCCCAGCTGCATACCAGAGTACTGGGAAAACCCCATACGCTCTCACATTCACACGCATGCACTACTGAAGTGGAAAGTTAGTTATTCAATTTCACCTCGACGCCGCATGTGTTTGGAAACCGGAGCACCCAAAGGGAAAACCCACACCACAAGGGAAGAACATGGCAAACTCCACATAGAAATGCCAATTGGCCCAGCCGGGACTTGAACCAGCGACCTTCTGTTGTGAGGCGACAGTGCTAACCATTGAGCCACTGTGACGGCCATATTTATTTATTTTATTTTAATTTATTTACAACAGTTTGACTTTTTCAAGTGGTTCCCATACTGTTACACTCATCAAGCAGTTTTTGAATGCAAGTGGCCTTAGTAGGATCTCAATACAGCACATACAATACAATCTTTATATTGTCCTAGCTATTTAAACAGCGATTTGTCCTTGTCATTCCCAGTTTCAACTATAAATGCTAATTCATATCTATTTGTGTTGTCTTAATTCTTAAAACCACCTGAATCATTAACCCTCAGAGAATGCCCCAGATGAAGGGAGGTTTTTGTCAGATTTAACTCACTCCTGCGGATGATTTTTGTCCCTGAAGGTCCAGCTAAGCAAACACACACGTCTGCATGCTTGAGAAACCAACCGGCAGACTGAACACATGTGGAAGAAATGAATCATCCTTCGCTCCAAACACAATGCATCTGTTCTTTCTGTACTCTTTCCTGCAGCTGGTTACAAAAAAACTCTTAAATTCCTCTTCCTTTTCTTCTCCTTCACGACTGCTCCTCATACAAACCCATAAGGCCATTGTTTCTCTTTTTTTTGCTTTGTTTGTATGGTAAGAGACTGAGAGAGGTCAGAGGTCATGGAGATGCTTTGTAAACACCTGGTAGGTTTTGACTTGTTGCCGGGCAATAGAGTGGTGACATCATGCACAGGCACTCTACTGCTGCTTCTCCAGATTTACATACTATCTGTCCTAAGTAGTATTCTAAAATGTAGGTAGCGTGTTCTGAGAAATGAGTATGCTAAAGGTTGCCAGATGGTTTACTATTTCCTGTAGAAAATCAAAGTGTAGAATCGTCCATACTGTAACTGCCAATATTGGCCACAATGCATGGCATGTTAGACTTAATTTGTCAATTGTCAAGTACAGAGGCTTTGGTAAAATTGTTTAAATGTTGTTTTAAATCAGGTTTGAGTCTGGTGGGGCATAGTTCCACAATAGAGATAAAAGCAATGTAAAATCAAAGTAAAGCTATGTGGTCTCAGTGCACTTTCTCTTAAGTGAAGTTTGTTTATAAACTATTTTGGAGAAGATCACGTGATTATGATTGAACACGGCTAGTTTTGCGTTAACTATGTATGATCCACCAATCAGACGATTCCTAACCCACTATAAAGAGCCAAGGTTTCTCACTACAGTCATCTTCGATTTGATGAATCCCCCCTTCCACCCCTACTCCTCCACGTTTCCCTTCATAGGGCGGCACGGTGGCCCAGTGATTAACACTGTTGCCTCACAGCAAGAACGCCACCGGTTCAACAGGCCGGCTGTCGTTTCTGTGCGAAGTTAGCATGTTCTTCCCGTGCTCGCGTGGGTTTTCCCCGGGTTCTCCGGTTTCCTCCCACATTCCAAAAACATGCACTACAAGTAAATTGATCAATCTAAATTTAGCACTACAGTCAAGCTCTCATCCAGCAGCATATCTCTTCATAGCAATCATTTTCTGTCATCAGCTCTTATCAAAATAGGGGGAGTTCTCGAGACCTACCTGAGCTCAAAGCTCCCTGCAAACGGGAAGGAGCCCAGGGCTCAAGGACCTTTTGAGCTCAGGGCTCTCTCCCGGGACAGCATGCCAAACTTGCTTATAATCAATCATCAGCTAAGTGTGAGCTCTTGAAGTTTGCTTTTTAAAACACTATTGGTTGGGATTAGGAAAGGGTTTAGGTCAGTGGTTTGCTAGCTGATCTATATAACAAGCTCGGCCTTCTTGTGGATGTGTACAAGAGGGATATTTATCTGAAATATACAACAAAACGTGCTCTAAGTAACATATTTCAGATTTACAAAAATGTAGATGCGTCCTCTAGTGGATTTGACAAGTCAAATGTGCAACAAAACGTACCGTAAGTAATGTATTTCAGATTAGTAAAAACACACACAGCACCCTCTAGTGGATTTGACATCTTAAAACCGTACAACGAAACCTACCCGAAGTAACATATTTCAGATTGGCAAAAATGTAGACAGCGCCCTCTAGTAAATTTGACATTTGAAGCGTACAACGAAACCTACCCAAAGTAACGAATTTCAGATTCGAATAAATGTAGGCAGCGCCCTCTAATAAATTTGACATCTGAAACGTACAATGAAACGTGCCCTAAGTAACGTATTTCAGATTTGCAAACATGTAGACAACGCCCTCTAGTAGATTTGACATCTAAAATGTGCAACGAAACGTGCCCTAAGTAGCATATTTCAGATTTGCAAAAACATAGACAGCGGCCTCTAGTAGATTTGACATCTGAAACGTACAATGAAACCTACCCGAAGTAACATATTTCAGATTTGCAAAACATAGTCAGCGCCCTCTAGTTGGTTTGACGTCTGACAACTTACAACAAAACCTACCCAAAGTAATGTATTTCAGATTCACAAAAACATAGACTGCACCCTCAAGTGGATTTGATGTCTGAAACGTACAACAAAACCTACCTGAATTAACGTATTTCAAGATTTGCAAAAATAGACAGCACCCCTCTAGTGGGTTTGACATCTGAAACATACAACAAAACCTACCCAAAGTAATGTATTTTAGATTCGCAAAAACATAGACTGCACCCTCAAGTGGATTTGATGTCTGAAACGTACAACAATACCTACCTGAAGTAATGTACTTCAGATTCGCAAAAATTAAGTAACTTTTTTTAGATTTGCAAAAACATAGACTGCGTCCCTTTAGTGGATTCGACATCTGAAACGTGCAAGGAAATCTACCCGAAGTAAAGTATTTCAGATTTGCAAAAAGGTAGACAGCGCCCTCTAGTGGATTTGACATCTAAAACGTACAACGAAACCCTACCCGAGGGTAATGTATTTCAGATTCGCAAAAACATAGACTGCAACCTCTAGTGGATTTGACATCCAAAACGTACAAGAAAGCCTACCTGAAGTAAAGTATTTCAGATTCATCAAAACATAGACAGCGCCCTCTAGTGGATTTGACATCTGAAATGTAACAAGGAAACCTAGCCAAAGTAACGTATTTCATATTCGCAAAACAGACTGCGCCCTTTAATGGGACTGCACCCTCTAATGGGACTTGGATTTGACATCCTAAATTGTAAAACAAAACCTACCCCGAAAGTAAGTAACGTATTGCAGATTCATAAAAACATAGACAGCGCCCTCTAGTGGATTTGACATCTGAAATGTACAAGGAAACCTACCCGAAGTAACGCATTTCAGATTCGCAAAAACAATAGACTGCGCCCTCTAGTGGATTTTGACATCTGAAACGTACAAGCAAAGGTACCCGAAGAACGTATTTTTCATAAAAATGTAGACTAAAGCACATACGTATTTCCAATGAGCCTAGGCTGGCTTTGAAACATTTTCAGAAGTTTGCGTTTTCAGACCCCCAAACGAATCAGAGTGCTTGCGTGAATGTAAAAGTTTTTGTTTTTTAATTTGAAAGTTTGAATATTAAGATCCTTCAGTATAGACGAACATAAACATAGAGAGAAAGGATGGTGAAAGCTGTCTGGGTGCACTGGCGGTTATATTTAAGCGTCCGGTAATGTGATTCCTAAGCGTCTGTGGACTCCAGCATTCCTTTAGGTCGTCTGCATAAAGACTAATTCTGGCTGCAGGGATGAGAGATGCGAGCAGAGATATGAGGTTTCTCTGAACCCTGCGTTAGACAGAGCTCGTCTCCTGAGTGATGACCTCCAGATCCTGACCTCTGACCTTCTGCTCCGTCTTTAACACCACAAAACCAGGACAAAAGCACACAGCATCTCTTGTTGTGCATGTGAACATGACACTTGTGTGGGCATGTAAAAAAAAACAACTCGTGAAATCGTAAAAATACCTCATGAAGTTTCCATATTTACACGCTAACGCCATGTGTGCATCGTTTTTTGTGACAAAAAATTGGCACTCTTCAAAATAAAGGTTCTTTTTGGTCATTGATTCCCCCTTTCCATTCCACAAAACATCCCTTTATAGTTGAAAAAAGTTTCTTCTATATATTGAAAATCCTAAATTTTCCAATTCGCATAATATCGTCCTAAATATTATAAAAAATTAATTAGTGTGTTCCAAAGGATCTTAACTAGGTCAGTGGTTTGCTAGCTGAAACTATACGACAAGCTCGCCTTCTGTGGATGTGTAAAAGAAGACAGTTTATTTGAAATGTACAACAAAACATTCCCAAAGTTACGTATTTCAGGTCACAAAAAACATAGACAGCGCCCTCTAGTGAATTTGGCATCTGAAACGTGCAACGAAACATGCCCTAAGTAATGCATTTCAGAATCAGAACAATATTAGACAGTGGCCCCTAGTGGATTTGACATCCTGAAAACATAAAAGAGAAACGTGCCCATAAGTAATGTATTTCAGACTTGAACAAATGTGGACAGCACCCTTAGTGGATTTGGCATCTGAAACATGCAACAAAACGTGACCCATAGTAATGTATTTGAAATTTACAAAAATGTAGACAGCGCTCTTTAGTGGATTCCACATCTGAAAACATTGCAATGGAAAAGTGCCCCTAAGTAACGTATTTCAGATTTTGCAAAAATGTAGGCCGCTCCCTCTAGTCGATTCGACATCTGAAACATGCAATGAACCGTGGCCTAAGTAATGTATTTCAGATTTGAAAAAATGTGGACCGCATCATTAAGTGCATTTGGCATCTGAAACATGCAATGGAACGTGGCCTAAGTAATGAATTTCAGACTTTGAAAAAAATGTAGACTGCGCCCTTTAGTGGATTAGACATCTGAAACATGCAATGGAACATGCCACTAAGTAACATATTTTAGATTTGGCAAAAATGTAGACAGCGCCCTCTAGTAGATTTGACATCTGAAACATACTATAAAACATGCTCTAATTAGCGTAAAATTAGCGTAATTTGGCATCTGAAACTTCCAACAAAACGTAACCTAAGTAATGTATTTCAGATTTGCAAAAATGTAAACAGTGCCCTCTATTGGATTCAACATCTGAAACGCACAATGAAAAAGTACCCTTTTTGCAACGGCTCAATAAAGGAAAACCTAGACTTTTTTAAATGTATTTCATTGCTTAAAAAGCAGTAAGGTGTTGTAGAATATCTTACAAAACCACAAACTGTTTGGATCATACAAGAATGAAGTGATCTCACAATTCTGTTACATAACAAACAATAAACATATCACATTTTAGTATTATTATTTAGAATGATTTTTATTGCCAAATTTATGAGCAGCTTACCTTTTATTATATATATATATATATATATATATATATATATATATATATATATATATATATATATATATATATATATATATGTATACATATATATATATATATACTTTTTAATTAAAAAATATTTTTATATACATTTAATTAATACTTATTCCGGAAGGCACGGTGGGGTAGCACAATCGCCTCACAGCAAGAAGGTCGCTGGTTCGAGCCCCGCTGGGTCAGTTGGCAGTTCTGTGTGGAGTTTGTATGTTCTCCCCGTGTTTGCATGGGTTTCCTCCGGGTGCTCCGGTTTCTCCCACAAGTCCAAAAAACATGTGGTATAGGTGTATTGGGTAAGCTAAATTGTCCGTAGTGTATGCGTGTGAATGAGTGTGTATGGATGTTTCCCAGTGATGGGTTGCAGCTGGAAGGGCATCTGCTGCGTAAAACATATGCTGGATAAGTTGGCGGTTCATCCCGCTGTGGCGACCCCAGATTAATAAAGGGACTAAGCGAGGAAGAAAATGAATGAATGAATGAATAAAAAAAAAAGTTTCTTTATATTTTAAAAATGTTGTTTACATTGAGAAATAAAATAGTTCTTCTGTACTAAATGGTTCTTTGGGAACCAAAAACACAAAGAAAAAAACCTTTTAGAACCTAATTTAAAAATATATATATTATTTTAAAAATTAATAATTTCACAAATAATTACATGTATACAATGTAATTAATTAAAGGGAAAATTTGATAAAAAATGTTTAAAAAAGGCAAGAACTAAATGCAGGAACATCAAAAATAAGATAAAGGGTCGAAGGGTTCTTCGAAAAGAAACGAAGTGATCTCCCAATGCTGTTACATGAAGAATAAAAGCATCACATATTTTAGTATTATTAGATTTGTATTGCCATATTTATTACCAGTTTACATTCTCTTTTTATACTTTTATACATTTTTCTTTTTAATTATTTTTTTTATATACATTTAATAAATTTTTAGTCCATTTTTTTTGTGTTAATAATTTAGTACTATAATACCTCATTTATTTGCCAATGTAACATTGTTAAATGTTACATTTTGCTTTCCAAATTTAAGTTTTATGTAATATTTATATATATATTTTGGTTTCAGCTTCTTACTGGTATTAATAATGTTAGTGTTTAGGTGTTAATAATTACATTGTAAAACATTCTGTTAATGAACAGTTTCTGAATTTTGTGTTTTCTGTTTATTTACGGTTGTGAACTGCATTATGGGACCCTGATCTCTGCTATGTCGACTTTTGACGTTGAAAGTTCAACTCTACCGTTTAACAATGTGTCTTTTATTGACATTTTAGTAGTTTGAAATAATATCATGTATAAGAAATAATATATAGAGAAATAAATGTGTGAAATAACAGAAAATGCACTGGCAGATTATTAAAAGGTTTTGCAGCACAATATACAACACCAGCCCAGACAATATATTACTTTAAACTGTTACAAATGTTCATAAAAGTCCCTTTTTCCACCTTTTTAAGGTTGAAAGTTGTCAGAAGAAAGATCAAGGTCTCATAATGCAATTCAACATCATAAATAATAAAAAAATAAATAAAAACCTTAATCACAAAATATCACTGTCAATTTGCTGATATTTTTTACAGTCTTCATACATCATTTAGATGCCAGTGTACTTTTTTATTTTAATAATTTTTTATTTTACATTTGAGATATTTTTTAGTCTAATATTTATGTCTGATTATTTCAGTCTGATTATTTTAAACTCTTTTTAATTTAAAGAGCTTCCGTTGTAGTCAGACATTAAACATCTCGAGTTTCGTCTGGATTCTGATGCCATTGCTTTAATTTTTGTACAATTTCTATGAAATTACTCTCAAAATGTGAACAAAAGCTTTTCTTATTTAGTAACAGACTCACCTTAATAACATTTTACAGATATTTAAGGAATAAAAAACATATTTTGAATACATTTCATTTGATTTAAACCTCATGTTTAAAATAAAAGAAATGCTAGAGATGTAGACGTTTAGTGTGTGTAATGGCTGGAGACTGATGAGAAGACTCAAAAAATATCTCCAGACATAAACACAGGAGGAGTCAGACATGGAGACGGGCTTTCAGAGTCAAATGTTCTCTCCGAACCATTATAAACTTTACAGAGTCCAGTAATGACTCTAAACCTGATTAAAGCCTTTCCATAAAGAGTCATAAACAGCAGTGCAACCATCAGGTATGTTTACGGCACACATGTATGTGTGATTGTCTGCTGGAAAACACTCTTCCTGTGCGACCAGGACAGATTTTCCCAGAGGTCCTGGCGGCGGGCATCTGTTTGGCATGTGTGTAGTCATGCCTGTTTTTCTCGTTTTAGAAAGAGACTGTTTAATTTCACCCTTTCCCCTTCTTTTTCTTTCTATTTATTTAACTGCAGTCTTAAAGTCCACCCTGAAACTCAATTCGGTCATCATTTAAGTAATTATATGAGTAAGACTATACAGGATTAAAGGGATAGTTAACCAAAAAATGACAATTCTGTTTAAAGCATTTACTCTCTTGACTTGTTTAAAAGCAAATTGAGTTTTTTTCTTCTGTTGAACACAAAAGAAGATATTTTGAAAAATGCTGATTGATCCATTGACTTCCACAGTGATTTTATTTCCTACTGTTGAGGTAAGTAGGTCCCAGCATTATTCAAAATATCTTCTTTTGTGTTCAACAGAAGAAAGAAACTCATAAACGTTTAAAAGCACATGAGGGTGATTTTTATTTTTTGGTGAACTATTTCTTTAAAGGTCTTTGCACACTGAAGTCTGAAATTTTTCGTATGTGTTTGTTTTTTTATATGTGAAAAATTTGTCACGTAAACAATCCTTGCACACTGAGTCCGATGCGTATAATTAACCCATTACGAAAAAACGCAAAACATTTTGGAGTCAGTTTAAGCAGTGATACTTTGTTCTCCTCTCTCTTCTCCAAAGTTGAAAGAGGAATAAGCTGCATGTTGTGTTTAACCAATGCTGCGTAGAGGAAGGAGAGTTCAGCTCATTATCAAAGAGCTGCGCTGGATTATCCCCAAATGCAACATTTATTTCAGGAAATCAGTGGAATTTTAATTCATTGCTTGTGATACTTCACACATTCACGTACAGAAACAAATCTTGAACAGAGACTGGCAGTACCTATAGACATTATAATAGGTGGCGGCTGCGTTGACGTGTCGAAGCAACGGACCGAAAGCGGACCATTATAATGTCTATGGGCAGTATGTCAAATGTATGGACACACACACACATACACAAACCAAACCGTAGCAGGGTAGAGGTGCGCCAGTCACTGATTCCAGCATATAGGGGATCTCGACTGTCCAACAGTCTGTCTTTATTTTGTGCACTGTATTTGTCATAAAGTTATCTGTAGCTCAAATTACGGCACTCTGCATTTAGCTTTTCGAATCCCGGTTTCACGATATCATGGTATTGTGATTACTGCTCTAAAATATGTTCTTTTTAAATGTCTGGCTAAAAAACAGCAACCTTTTCCCCATGGAACATTGTGTATATTTTTTTTAACATTTAAAATATTTTAAAACATTTAAATGATTTAGCCTGACATTTATTAAGTCATTGGGCCCTATCATACACCGGTGCAATTGTTGTTTGCTAGTTTCAGCTCGACGCAAGAGTCATTTTGACGCTTTTCACCACGCTGTTTAAATAGCAAATGCATTTGCGCTTATGTGCGCCCATAGGCGTTCTGGTCTAAAAAAGGAGGTGTGTTGGACGCATTGCTGGCGCGTTGCTATTTTGAGAAACTAGAATAGACTGTTTAATAGACCAGATAAGAGGAGGTCTAAAGTCCAGCGCAGAGCACGTTAGTTGTGCGCCTCGCTTAAACATTGCTTAATACACACAGGATGTAGAGCAAAATGCAAATATCTTTACCAATGAAAAAGAATTAAAGGATTAAAATGTTACAAAAATTATTTTTTTCTAGCCTACATAAATATAAAAACCACCATGCCTTCTTCATCTCAGGGGGCTTTTTCAGTTTATTCATGACAATTTGCTTTTTTATAATGTTATTATTAGTAGTAGTATTATTTATTATATGCAAATTTATATTTGTTTTATTAAAAACACGCTTAGATTTGCCCACCTGTCAGGTTTTAGACCATATGGGGCATAGCATGTGTATTTGGATATAACTCAGTTTTTTGACCACACTTCATTATTATTGTTCGGTTATTTGTTTGCTGGAAATTAGCCTATGGCGCGACGCAACTGACTTTTAAAGAGAATGGGTGATGAGACTCTGATTGGTTTATTCTCAAAACACACCTAAAACTCATTAAGAGAATAAGCACAACCCTGTTAGATCATGCGCCTAGATCGTTAAAATAGGGCCTATTGACTTCTGCTGTCTTAATTACTTGAAAAGGCATCTTGGGATATCTGTCTTTATCTGTGGATATAAAGTAAAGCCACTGCACTGTTCAACTCTACAGCAGGCTGAATGTTGGTGTATAAGAGATTTGTTTTTCAGATGTTTCCTGATTCATAGACTGACCAGTAGCTTGTGATGTCGAGGGTCCTTTTCTACTGTTGCCCTTAAACTTAAAATAGTCGTAAAAAATCTTTAAAAAATTTTTTTTACAACTTTGACATTTCAAAACCGAGGTATACCTTAAAACCAGTTATCATCCCACGATTCACACAACATGAGGTCAAATTTATTTTTTAACGTACAAAATTTACGGACAAAAATTTTGTATTCAGTGTGCAATAACCTTAAGAGTTTCTCTGGATTTATTAAGTATGGGTTTGAGTAAAAAGTTAATATTTGTTTTATGTAAAAGTCTGATATTTTTTTCCAACAAATTTTAAATATTGTCATTTTGAGCATTTTAAGAAATGGACTCTTGGTCAGAATAGCAATTGTTTTCATTTGTTTTTACTGAAAATTAGGAAAATAATCTGGAAAAAAGTCTCTTCTTAACAATAACATAATCATAGCAGCAAAAACAACACCAAAGGGGTCAATTCTGAATGTAGCTTCAGGTGATTAAAGTGTTATGAGTACCGGACGAGTACCTAATTTAAGACGCACTCGTACCATTTTGAGAATTAACCCCTCCCACACAAACTGATTGGCTGGTGGAGCACAGGGGCGGAGCCAGGTTGCACATGGAAGGTGTTATGTTTGTTTAATTAATAAATGCAGAGAAACTAAACATTTTAAATGATATTTACATTTAAAGCAGGTGTTTGTCATTTGAATATATTATAAGATATAATTTATTAATCTGAAGCAATTCTGAAGTTTCAGTATCATTACTCCAGTCTTCAGTGTCACACGATCCCTCATAAATCATTTAAATAGCTGACATGATGATCAAAAAATATTATTAATATAATTATCATTGGTCAATCAGATGTCACAATTTTTCCAGAATACATTGATGAATATATTATGCTTATTTCAAAGATTAATAATTATAAATGTCACTTTTGATTGATTTAATGCATCCTTTCAAAATAAAAATATTTATTTATTATTTATATATATATATATATATATATATATATATTATATATATAATATATATATATATATATAATATATATATATATATTTTTTTTTTTTATACCTTCTTGACCCTATACTTTCTTCAAAAAAATATAGTGCAGAAGTAATAATTTTATGATCCTTTTCCAATGAATGGAGCTGGACACCTTATAACAAACCTCACATAAGAAATCTTTTAAAGGGATAGTTTCACCCAAAAATGAAAATGACCTCATTATGTATTCTCCCGCATGTAATTTTTAAACCTTTATGAGTTTCTTTCTTCTGTTGAACACAAAGAAGGCATTTTGAAGAATGCTGGTTGCTGGCACCCATGAACTTCCATAGTAGGAAAAACGTTACCATAGAAGTCATGGGTCCAACCAGCATTTTTCCAAAGTATCTTCTTTAGTGTTCAACAAAAGAAAAGAAACTCAACAGGTTGTTGAACATGTAATAAATCAGTTTTGGGTGAACTATCCCTTTAAAGCATCGT